>VWPW01028138.1:355890-588461 GCA_013389825.1 Crypturellus undulatus | reverse complement strand
AAGTCCTTCCTTCCTTCCTTCCTTCCTTCCTTCCTTCCTTCCTTCCTTCCTTCCTTCCTTCCTTCCTTCCTTCCTTCCTTCCTTGTCTCCACCCTCTCATTCCACTTTTTAATTGAATATGTAAGGTTTAACTGACCTTGAAACAAAATGTAATATATTTTGATCTAACATAAACCAGTATATGACTAATATCTATTTAAATGGATGTAGTAAGTCATTTAACTAAAAGTGTGAGCCCAGTTTGCCTAATCAACAGGCAACAGTTCCACTGATATGTGAAACTTAGCCTCCTTTTTGCAAGTAGTAACATTTTTTTAATCTGCTTTCCTCAGTAAGGATGTGTTTGTGAAGTTGATTTGGCCTGTATTGGTCATTGACATTCTGGGTATTTAATTCTCCCTCAGGCATAGCTTTTGTTCCTTGTCTGGATGCATTGTGAGGAACAAGGAAAAAGCTGGAGATGTTTGAAGGGCCTGCTTATTAACTATAAGGTAGAAAGCAGCAGCAGAGTAGGGGCTTTCAGGAAACTATCGTTTTATTTTATGGCTAATTATTTGAAACAGACTTGGATCATTTTTAGAAACACTGAGCTGTTATGAATTCTCTTGACTAGTTGCATTTCATATTTCATCTGCATTTGCAGTAACCAAGTGCCTTTCTGAGCACTTAGGAGCTAAACCCTATCCTAATTACCTTCAAACTTGGCTTCATCCTACCTCAGCTGCATTATGTCAGATGAAAAAATGTTAACATCTTCACTTTAAAAATTCATTTTTCAAAATTCATTCAATTTAATGAGATTTGATCATGTAAAATATAGTAAATATATAAGCATGTAGCATATTATGTAAATACAAGGGAGTGAATTGTGAATTTCCTACATTTAGTGGAAAGCTGTCTAGATGTCTGTGATGGTGTGCTCTCCTTCCTCTACCTTCACCTCCATGTGTTCTCTTCTGCTCAACCTGATCTCCCTGTAGACAGCATGCAGGTAGGGGCTAACTGGGCATGCATTGACTAAGACTCATGCAGTATGCAAAGTATGACTGTAAATCAGTCATCTCCCCTCCCATAAACAGGAGCGAGCCCCCTGAACCCACTGAGCTCTCCTACACTGGAGATTGCACTTGGCTGCTCATGAGCAGGGATGCTGCTCAAGGTTACTGCTGAGGCTGAGAGATTCCTGGTATGTGACAGATCCTCAGTAAGTGATTAATAGTATGCTAAACTTTGCAAACCTTTGGGAAACTTTGCTATGTTCTGTCTCTGATTTATCATGCATATAAATCCTTAGACATAAACCATTGACCAAGTCTAGGACTAGGACTGGATCCAGCTCCTCTGAGAGCTAAGCTCCTCTAACACCCTAAGCTTCTCTGAGAAGGAGTTTGAAAAGCAAGGGTGTCCATTCTGAACCTTGTGACTCAGCGGGAGGGTCTCCCTGACACTTTGAGCTAATTGAATATTGTAGTTGATATCTGACCTCCGTAGAACTTATTGCTACTTTTCTCATGCCAGAAGAGCATCATTCCTCACTCATCCATGACAGTGTCCATCCTGGAAAAAAAAAAAAGTTACTTCTTAAGGAGGCTACAGCACTTATCTGGAAGAAGAGATTAATAAATGACTCATGCCTGCAGCAGAAAGCTTTTACTTTCTATTGTAGCTTTCTTTGTGCTGTACTGATTTGGTGTATTCTCTGTACTGTGTGTTAAGTACCAAACTTATGTGCTGTGCACTGGACCACCATGCACTATGTGCTGAAACATCGTCCCATATTTTAACATTCACAATATCTGAATCACCAGAGCTGCAGTATTAACCACCAGAAATTGCCTCGTTCAGTGCAGTAAGCCCTTCCAACTGTGCTGAAATGCTGCTGATTTTGCAGAGTGATCCAGCCTCAGCAGCAGGGAGGGATGAGTCTTGGTTTTGAATACCCTGTAATGCACAACAGGAGAGGCAGTACTTGTCTCGTGCTGAGTTGCACAAGAGATGCGTCTCCAGACCTCCTCATCCCTCTGCTGTGACAGCTGCAGCGCCCAACTCACTGCCAAGCTCTTCACAGGACAGGAGATTTGGCTTTTAGGGTAACACTTACTTCCCAAACACCTGTTCCTATTTTATGCAGAAAACCAGCAGCCAGACGGACGTCTGTGTCTTGTGGGTTGGCTGCAGCCTTTCAGCTGCCTGCTGGGCTACATTGAAAAAATTCTGGTCGCAGTTTGTCTTTTCCGACACTCAGAAGAATATTATGAACTGAAATATTGCCTCAGCAGCTAGGCAGCAGCAACACTGCTCCCCTATTTGGTCCTTCTCTATTATCATAGGCCGAGCACACAAAGCTGAAGAATAACCTGTGATTTTTGTGGGGTGAGGGAAATAAAATTACTGCTGGTATCAGGGGAAATTCTGATTCCAGTCTGAGAACTGTTGTCATCCAAGGGGAAGGGAAATCTTCATAAAAATACCAATCTGCCTAGGTTTGTGAAATATGTAATGTTCATCTCAAACAACAGCTGATAAGCTGTCCTGCATACATGGAAATATGGAATAGATGAATGGAAAATCCAATAGTTCCCCTCAACAAAACAAAACAAAACCTGAATAATATGAATGAGAAATTTGTATTTGGTCTGTTAGCATTTTGAAACCCGCTGAACCACATGGAGATGTCTACTGGGACAGCTTTTCTAGCAACTGCCCTCTCTTCCCTCCCATAGATCTGGGAGGGTATACCCACCATATTTATTTTCATGTTGTGGATTATTTTTAAAGCTGCTTTGCAATGCTTTGCACCTTTTTGGCTAACAGAGTACCTCCTACTTGCCTGAGCAGATCTCATTTCATCAGCTCTGGTGCTGCCCTTCACACCTGTGTCAAAGCAGTGACCATTACACCTGAACATTTTTTTGCAGATCCATAACCTGAACCATTTGCAGAACCATACCTGACAGTGCATTAGTGGGTTCTTCCTGTTGCTTAAGGGGAGCCATTCTCAGCATGACTAAAATGGCCTGGTCTGTTATCATGCTTGTTTTCTCATTTGAACAATACTGAACCCAGTTCTGCACATTCAGGTTGCTTTACGGTATCTATCCTCTCTGAAATGGTGAGCTATATGGCAGGCAGATGCAAGACAGAAGGCAGGCATAAGTCTCCTCTCTATCTGAGTAAGAGTCACTTTTTTTCATATATGTGTCACTGTGTAGTAACGCCGATAACTTACCCATGACAAGGTTGTATCTTTCTGCCCTTGCTTGTAATCTAATGTTTTAAAACAATTTTTTGAGAGCACTGTCAGTATCTGCTGATCTAACCTGGCTGCATACACACCCCTCGTTGTTCTTTATAAGGTTGAGTGCTTTAGACTAAGTTGCCTAATTGAAACCCCACGGTTATCTGGGCAGAGATGATGACATTTCTGCAGCTGGGGTATGACAAACTTTCTTCTGTATAGCTTGCACCCTGGAGAAGAAGACAGGAAATATATATATGTAGGAGAGTGGAACTCAGTCCAGCATAAATGATCTTAAAGGCTTCCTTCTTAGCTTCAACTCTTTGTTATTTAAAAAATAACAGCAGTCAACAGACTAGCCCTTGAATCTATTGTTCAAGTTCAGATGGACCTACAGTCTCCAAATTAAAATTCTGGCATGTATTTGTCCAAACCGCTCCTCCTCTTTGCCCCCTGGCCCCTCTAAAAAAGTGTATATACTACAAAAATACAGCTTGGTCCTTCATATGCCCTTCAAATGCTGTTGCTGAGACTAGACAGCATCCTAGCAGTAGCACTGCAATATAGCCCCCCTCTTCCTGTCTTACAGTATTTGCAGAGGCTCCATGTTCATCAACAGTCTTTCCCTATGTTTATGGTGCTGCCAAGTGCTAACCGAGTGAACGATGCACATCACCACTGTGATTTGCCCAGTCACGCTGATTGCCCAGAACAGAATATGTCCTGTTCAGAGTGACGTACATTTGAGCTACTTTAAGAGCAAGCAGTTAACATCCCTAATTTCCTCCTTCTGTATTGTTTGCCTATGGTCTTATTTAAAAATCTAAACTTGATAATTTGCTTTTTGTTTTTAAATCTTTGCTATATTGCTGCAGGAGTGGTCATCTGCAGTATGCCAAGGAATCTTTTCATTGTCAGTGTTGTGTATTTCTTTGACCTGATTCTGTTCTTGGCTCTATCTGGAACAGAGTGTGCTTTCAGAAATTCCTCAGGAGACTTTGTTGCAGTAGCCTTTTCTTGCTCATACAGAAATGCTGCAGATGTCTGCAGATGCCACTTCACAGGCACTGACATGCCAGCAGACACATTCTGCTTCACTCTGATGTTTCTTTAACAGACAGTAGTAAAATCTTATGAAATAAAAGCAGGGTTTTTTTGTCTGAAACAAAGCAATTATTTCTTCAAAAACACTTTTTTGTTTTTTTTTTCCAACATAGATCATGAACACCACCACAATGAGGAGAGTGCACAATGCCAGCTAACTAATACTGAGGTTACTAGTCCTGACTGATTTTCTTTCAGATTTTTTGCAGTAAATGCATTTTCAGTACAGATAAGCTATCATGCTTCATGATTACTAGACATGAACGTCTGGTTATCATCCATCCATGCTTTCCTAGGCAGAACCAAACAACTTCCAGGACATTCTGTCCCCAAATACACCTAGTATTCATCTCCTGGGAGCTTTGTGCTTAAAAAAACTGTTCCATATAACTTCATCAACACAATTCTCTCAACTTAAGAATATGTTACTGGGTAAATAGAAAAGCAAAACTTCAGCATGTCCTAGGACACTTCCCTACATCCCATTTTCCTTCTACTGCAACTTCTGGATCTTGGAATGTGTTCTGTCTTGAATGCATAAGCCCAATATTTTAGGGTCTTTCGTGATTCCTTTGAGTGCATTTGAAGGAACTGTGCTGTATGCCCTCTCAGGGTCCCCAAAGACTTAAAACTACATTTATGGCTAACCTTTCAATATGAGCTGGATATATAACCCAATTAGACTCCTCTGAAATCCCAAGCCTTCATAAGTTTTCAGAGAAAGAGCACTAAAGGCAACCCAGAAAGAAATAGCTATCTGTGAAAAAATACTAGTATGTACTAATAAAAATCCCACCTCTTTTGATGCTTTTTAGATAATGATGCACAAACATCTCTCCATTATATTTTGTTTAGCTGGCGTATTAGTAGGGAAAGGAAAAATTGTTCTTAGTTAAAAGATTTTTGCAATGGAGGAAACTGCAATGAAAGATATGGCTATGAGTGAAAGCAGTCCTTTATTTTGCCTGAAGTGTGATCTTATTCTATGTTGTGTTAGCTCTGGGAGCAGGTAAAATACCTTAATATAATATAGATAGAAAATCTCATGCATGCCACAGTACAGATTATCTACTGTGGGCAAGATAGGTGCTGCACAGAATCACAGCATGACATCTAAGTGTCTGTTCCTAAGCCTGTGTCAATTGTGTGGAATCAGATAAAGCACTATCAGAAAAGCAGCTTGAATCTGAACAGTCATTCAATTATCTACTCCTACAGCACATTGTGATATTTCTATAATATTGTTAAGTCCTGAAAGTACAATGTAATTTTAAGTATGTGTTTATGATCATTGCAATGGAAAGATACAACAAAAGAGTATGGGAAAGAATGCTTGTAAAAAATAGGATGTTCCTTTCATGTAATAAGGAGCCACAGTCAGGCAAAAGGACATTGTGCCAGAAGTGAGTGGCACTTCAACAGGAGTTTCAAAAAGAATTCCAAGGAGTGTGGGAGAAATGACTATTTAGACACCAAGGTGCCATATAAGATTCAGACAGTTTCAACCACAAATCAGTAGACACCAGCAAAGTGGTCTACAGAAATATCACTTGATATCTACCCTGTTCCTTTGTTATTCCTTAAGGCATTCATTCTTGGCAAGAGTCATAAACAAGGTTATGGGCTAGATAGAGCTTTTCAGTAACCTAAATGACAGTCTGGATAGCAAACTAAGATTAGTTTTAATAAATGAAATAAAGAGGAAATTAATGAATGGAATTATGAATGTATAGTCACACTTTCTTTCACTAATGTATGCCATAGTCTCAGCCTTGTCTAATTCAGGCCAGTTTCCAGGTGAAGCTTTTTGTAAGTTTTAAGGTGCATTTTGAAGTGCAGGTTCCTTAGCTTGAGACTGCAGGGCCACATTGCTTTGAGGTAACTTCCGTCCCATAGACAAGGAGTACAGGAATACTGAAATGTTGTGTGACTGTCTTGATGGTAAACATGTTTGGCAACAAACATATCTGGTTGTTTTCACAGAGTAGCCAAAATGTTTTGTATTTATTTCATATTCCATACTTGAATGCACCAGTATTCCTAGGCATTTTTGCCTCTGGTCTCTTGAGAACTTCTGTTTGTCTCAAATCACATTAATATCATAAAGTAGAATATAAACTGACCATTCACTGCACAGTATTTTTCCCAAATCATTTTACATGTATCTAAAGGCATTGTTTAATAGTTTAGACACAATATTATTTGAAATACTGTTTTCTAACTGGAGCAATTTGCTACAAGAAGAAATGTGGGTTTAGCACTTCAGAAAAATTTTACTAACCACCTGTTTACTTATATCACAATAACACTCTCAAGAATCAAGATGATGCTATTCCTATGAGATACAAGTGTAGTCATCTCCCTTTTACTGTTGCCTTGTGCTACTTGCATATTCCAGTCACTGAGTGCAATAACAACCATATGGTTTCCCCAATCACATACAACAGTATGGGACATCTGAAGATATGGTAGTACAGCGAGACTGTCTTTGTGATCCAGTACTGCTGCTAATTCTGCACATAACTGTTACCTGGAGATAATATTCCCAGGAGCACTATTTTAAAAATAGCTCCAAAAATAAATGCCACTATAAAGGCGTTTCAAAGCAGCTGGTTGCTTGGATATCCAGGTGAATGATTTGCTACAGCAGGAGCAGGTCCAATTCCTTTTAGAACCTGAATCAGGAGGCCAGAATATTAGGTAAAGATCCACCTAGATGTCCTTTATTTGACCTATTTGACCTCTCTATAGGAAAGTTAATGGAGCACTTCACAGGGCCATGACCTCTCTTTTCAGCTTAAGAGGGATGTATCTCTAAGAAAAAACAATTTTGGAAAGGTGCTGCTTTCCTATGGAGTGCTGAGTGCTCTCACCAGGTGGTGGGTATCTTTCATCTGCCTGTGTTTGCACCTCAGCCTTCTGCTCATCAGATCTCAGAGATGACAAGTAGAGTCAAATAAAAGCAAAGTTGAAAAATCTGCCCTGAGCTGAGTTTTTTTTTACCGCTTTTCCTTAAAACAGACCTCTCTCTTTCATAATCTTGTCAGCAATTTTTAGATCAGATGAACAAACTCCTGCACAGAAGGGTTAGTGAGTGGGAAGCTTGCTGTGGGGGAAATGAAAGAGGAAGGCAGATGACTGAGTTGAAGCGATACAATGGAAGAAAAGTAGCAGGAAAAGATCCAGCAAGCGTGGAAAACATTGCAGTAAAAGGAAATGTGAAGATTTTCTCAAACAGGAAAAGTATTCACAGCTTTCTTGACCTCAATGAAGAGCTTTCTAGAGAGCTAGAGAGCTAGCTAGAGAACTTTCTAGACCCAGAAACTCTTACCTTTAGGGAGAAAGTGAACAGCTCTTATTCAAATATGACCTATTTTAGCCCTAACTGTCTAGTGTACCTATTTGTTTGCTTGTATCTCATAATACATTCAAAGTGACTTGTTCCACTGTTTAATCATCAGTCTACTTAAATTTATATGCCCTTTACACCAATATCAGTAGCCTGAAAAAGACCTTTCAAATATCTAAACTATTGATGCAAACATTTATGTATCTCATTACAAATCAGGTTCATTGTAATCTCCAGGATATCAAAGGAAAACCAGCAAAAGTCTCTTTTGTCTCTTCCTCCATTAATGATAGGAAAATCATGACAATGTTTAAAAAACTAATTATGTCTTTCTCTTAAGTCTTTCTCTCTATAGTTTCACATTTTATGCCAGATCCACGGCTGCTCAGAAACTCCTTCTCGTGTCTGCGCGTTCCTCCTCTAGTGTCTCCCATTGCTCTTAAAACCCCTGTGTAGAAACACTTGTTTGTGCAGTCATGCAGTGAGTGGTACTGGAGAAATAGTAGCTGCAAAGTGCTAGTTGCAAAGTGACTTCTATTTGCAGGAATATTTTTGGGCTTTGTGAATTCCCTGAATTGTTTTGTTGTGTCAGTAGTTGGGTTGACACAAGACAGCATTTGTTTAAGCCAGTACTATAGGAGAAACACACATGGAACTACAGTTGTAACACCCCATTTCCTTCCTATATATGGTGCTGGCTTGACTTTATGCAGTCAATCTAACTATTCCTTTGCAATCAATAACAGAGTCACTACAGAAAATACTAACAGTGAAGCTGCCTGTAAGGTTCTGCTCAGGCTTGCTGGGTTATTTTCTTCATCTTGCATCATATTTTTTTTCTTCTGTGATTACTGTTGTCACATTTCATTGCGCTACACTTTAAGAAGGGCACTTTGGATTGTAACTGGTCTGTCTGCAAAATGTTCTTTTTTTCACCCTTGAGATATCTGCTTGCTTAAAATAATGTATATTTCTGCCTATCAGCGGCTAGCAAGGAAATAAATATCTATGTTTATTAATAAGGAATTTATGTAGCAGAAAAATCACTTGGAAACCAAAACTGCACAGAAACCCATGATTCAAAACTGAGCAACAGATTAAGGATAGCATTTGTTGCAACCAAACCACTAGGCAGCAAACAATCACAATAAAAGCATAAAGTGCTGTTTATTCTCAGTGTGTACAGCAGGCTCATTCTGAACTGTGCAGGCGATGTAGGTCAGAGTTCATCAGGGAGCATTTCAAGCTGCTGAATTGCTTAAACATAACGCCCCTAAAGTTATTCATGGGCATTTCGTCTGGCCTTTAACAACTGCTCCAGAAGAACATGGGTCTCCTTTCCATCCTGTGCTGTATCTGTCAGCCCTTGGGGATGTATCAGATAGCTTAGAACACCAAAAATGCGATATTTGAGCAAGTGAACTATTTCTCTTTATAAAGTGTATCACAGATATGCTTGCCACCAGATGGCTACCTACCATAGCTACCAGGACAGGACATGAAGCAGTCTTTTTACCATAGCAAAAACATCTAATCATATCAACCAGATTTTCATTCTTTAGGGGCAGCAGTGAAGACAGCAGAGTTTGCAGCAAGTGCAGCCCTCATTGTGTCTACCACAAATACACTCTACATGCTCAGCAGCCTTCCACATTTCTACACAGGGGATGTGTTTCAGAGCACAGGGCAAGCTAGGGTCCCCTCAAGAGCTCTGCAGCCCCATTAGCAGAAGGGCAGGCAGTAGCAGGACCCTGCAAGGGGGCTGTTCGTTTTCTGCTTGTGCCCTTCTTTCCTGGCTAGAATGAAGGAGGGCTAGAAGTTTGCGGTCAGGTGGAACCCCTTAAAAGTCTGACTGGAAGATCTGGGTGTAAAACACAGAGGGGAGATGTTCAGAGTGGGAAGGAGTTGCAGCCTGGATAGGAAGGACTTTGACCATGACTGAGGGACAGTAGCTTAGAAAATTCAGGATCATTTCCCATTCCATGGAGCAGTGGAGGGCTCTCCACAAAAGCAAGCAGAAATCATCAAGAGTCTCACTGGGGGAGGCATCTATATTAATGCCTGGCATGGTAACATATTATTCCTAACTACCTACTGTGTGTATTAGCCAAAAAATAATTGTTCTATACTTTAAATTGTGTACATCCTGCTGGCAGAATCTCTGCAAACAGTAAAAGATGCCTTAAAAATGTGATCAAATGAAGGAGGGTTATCCTTCTGTGTTTCCATCATCAACATGCCTTTCTTTTTTACAGGTTTCCTTGCAGGCCAGCAACCTTTTGGAGACCTTGTGAAGAACATTACAGAGACCTATCTTGATCCTTAGTGAGGTTTTTTTGTTTGTTTGTTTGTTTGTTTTTGTAGTATTCTGCTCTTCTGAGCCTTTTCCTGTTCTCTGCTGTGTTTTTAAGTCAGTGCTGGCTGTTCATCTCATACTTAATCTCTGTTCCTCTTGGTCTCCTCATGGTCTAGAAACTTGTCTTTGCAAACATTAATCAGTTTTTCTTTGGAGCAAATCCCTCCTTCTCCATGTAGTTCCATCTGATTCTTTGTGCAGCTATCAGGAAGGGCGGGAAGTAGTCTTGTCCTATTAGTAAAAGCTAATATATCTCATAAGCTACAAAGAAAGAAAGTGTTAGCAAAAGCTAATGCACCTAATAAACTTACGAAGAAAGTGTGTTTTATTACACTGTTGAAGGGCCAGATGAGTCCTTAGCTTTCTGTCCTGACAATTCTAACCTTAAGTAATTTCTTTCTACACTTGTGTATTTGCATATTCATATGTGTTTTTGTTGATTTTTTTGATCCAATATGGTTTACTACAAAAGGCTTGTGTAAAATTCTCTGCACCACTAAGCATCCCATATTGAAGGACGGCATCAAAAATGATTATTTACTTCCATAAAGAAGTACTGGTATCTCTTTTTTTTTTTTTTTCCTTTAGAGACTGTTATATTTTGAAACAGCTGCTTATTCAATCTGACATTTCTGTACATCTCATTGTTCCTGTTCATGGCAAAGTACATGTGCATAAGAAGAGGTTTATTTTTCTTGTTTTCATTTGCTTCTAGTGCCTCATAATCATAACAGAGTATAATCATAACAGAGCCAATATGATATGTAAACAGCATATTTAGTAGCTATGGTACATTTTAAAATCTCCCATATGGTTTCAGTTGCTTCTCAGTCTAAAATGATGAATTAGGTAAATAAAAGACAGATGAAGATGCTTTCTTAGTCTTAGAAAAGGTTTGGAAATGTTCACACTCATTTTGGTGCATAGCCTATTTTTTGTATTTTATATTTTTCATATTTTTTGATATTTCCTTTTTCATATTTCAGTCAAACACTACAGGGCTCAACTCACTTATAAGATTTACCTCCATTGCTGAGAACACTATGGCAAGTATGAAACCTTCCATTTGAGAGAGTTTGAATTCTTCTTTACCAATAGTGTGGACACATAGCATGTCTGCTGGGTTTTGCTCTGCCCTTCTGAGAGTCCTTCCCATAGGATCCTTCATAGCATTCTTCTCATATACATCTTTCTCATAGCATTCTTCATAGAGCTTTCCCAAAAGAGTAAGAAGATGCCTCATTGATGCAGGATCAGGTTCAGATGTGCTGAGTATTTGTTAGCACAAGATATGTATTAGCTCAGTGCTGATGGAATCACGGAGGACTACTGCTTCAAATATGAGCAGATGAAAAAAAAGATGGGGACAGCTCATCAAACAGTTTTGCAGTATAAAGACTTGGACCAAGTTTTTTTTTCTTGAAAGAAAACCATGTTATCACTGATAATCTGTGACCAGATGGGTTTCAGAATTAACTTTCATGTCAGCTATGAAAAGATGAGGCCTTAAAAACCAAGACTCTGGGGGCTGTGCGGGTTTGGCAGGAGTCAAGGACAAACTTGAACTGGAAAGGCCCTCCTGCAAGACTACTACATTGCAACAAAATCCTTTTCTCCAAACAACAGTTTTTCTTAATATCAGAAAAATCCTTGGCTGATGGACAGCTGTATGGCTAGCTTTGGTCTCAGTTGCCTGAACCTGGGAGGTGGAATAGAAAAGAGAAGGGGGACATATGGGCTATGGCGCATGGACGCAGACTGGGTGTCATTGCATATTTTTGCTAAGCAAAAGACAAGCAGCACAAGTAACTTCAGAAACCATCTAAATACACTTTGCCTTTTACTATGTATCAGTAAGGATATCCCCAGTTTTAACTTTATTCTAGAACTTAAATGGTAGAATGAGGGTGGCTGGTTAGTGGTTAAAATGATCCCATCTGCAACCCTTAACAAGTTTAGCTTCTGAAATTACACAATCTGCAGAGGAGTAAAGGTTTATCCTATACCACAAGTATAAACAGGATGTTGGGAGAGTTGTGCATCTGGCCTTTTCCACAACAGTGGCTGGACTAACCAGCCAGTAAATCTGCAACTGTTGGTGTAGATTAGCCTCACAGCCACAACCAGTTGAGAACCAATGGACAAGCACAGTCACTTCATGATTGTGCAATCTGTATACACAAGGTGAGTTTTACCCATCTGTAAGCAGGAGCTCAAAAGTCTCAAGGGGAAATAACAGGAAGAATTCAATTCAACTTTTCAGTTACACCTATTCTCCAGCCTTTCCACAAAAATATATAGGTATCAGTAGCAGTACATGTAGTCAAACCTTCCTTAGAAAAAATAATAAAATAATCAAAGACTTAATGGGAAGTATACCTTAAGTGTTTATTGTCTGTTATCCACAGTGCTTTTACTTTGTGCAATAAAATTTTCATTGGCATCAGTGACAGACTCAGTAGCTACTTGGATATAATACTGGAGACTGAAAAGTTTGCAGCATTTTCCTCTTATGTGATTTATGCTTATTGATCATTTCAGTTTACAGAGATTGTTCTTCTAGAGAGTGATAAGAAGAGAAAATGCCAGTCATTTTAATCGAGCTAACTGCCAAAAAGAAGAAAGAAAATTAACCTCTATTTTTCTTGGCTGATCACATGAGACCATAGACCATCACATTTCAAGTTATGCTGTATATCATTATCATCTTCTTCCATCAGACTGTTTGGGGACCCTTCTCAATTACAGAAGTCAGTGATGGTAGTGTAATTTTAACCTGCTTTTCATTTAGGCAGTACTTATGTTTGACATGAGTATATAGTCTATGACTTGAATCTATTGTTTTTCAGCCTATATCAAATCTAATAAACCACACACCCTTTGTGAAAAAAAGGAACGAAAAAAAAAAAAAACAGGGAATGTCTACTAGGAGGTTTTATAAAGATTTTCATTATCAGTCTGTTTGTATTAATCTTTATTTTTTGAATTTTTTTTTATGACTGCACCTAAGAATGTGAATGGCAAAGTGGGGTTTCATTTGGTTTGGAGCAGTTTTATCAGCCTGCTATATATTTAATATTTCTTTCAAATTCTTTCTTTCCTACTTACATCTTTCTTCTATGAGCACTATTTCAGTAAAAGCCCTGATAGATGAGTTAGCAAGTATCTTTCCACTTCAGAAAAAATACAAAACTTAACAAATTTTATAGGTCCAAGGTATTTTAAACTCTGACTCCATCATTTAAAACTAACATAGGAATATGAAACAATTACTAATAAATAAACTGCCACAGTCTGGACTAAATAAGGAACTAGATGATCGCATTCATCCTGATATCCTATGTTTTCTTCATTTACTCTTTTGAGCCTAGAAACTTAGATTAGAAATCTCCCAGAGAATAGAAGTTTTTTCAGACAGGAACAAGGGAAGAGTGTAGAAGGGCAAAGTTGTATGTAATTCTTCTGGTTGGGTTAAAAACAGTGGTAAAACTTTTCTCACAACATTTCAGTGCTTCTACTTTTGCTTATAGTTAGAAAGAGGAGCTGCAGGGTGAGAAAACAAGTATCAGTCAGACTTGTGAGTTGAGATTTGTGGGTGTGTTCACATGTTTCATCAAAAAGCTGTTATGAAAGTTCTGGTAATACCTGACTTTAACATCAAATATACTGACTTTAACATCAAATATACTGACAAATAATCAGTTGTGAGAGTTAAGGATCCAGAACTCACATCTCAAGAAAGGGTTTAATGAAAACTCATGAACCTGTTTAGAAATAGCATATTTGATGGGCACTGATTATGGAGAAAAGAGAGCTTTTCCCGTGGTTAGAATTTTATGTGATTGCTCCTTGAAGTATGTTACCATTATCTACTACGCAATTTTTAAAGAAGCTCATATCAGATTTATCTGGACAGCGGGTGGTGTTTTTTTTCTAATCCTGTAGGATTTAGTAATTTTGCGTGCAAAGCCAACTGCTTAAATAGATCTATGAAAGCCACTTAGTGACAGAAAACTCTGTATTTTGATGATAAGGTAAGTAGGAGTTCCTTCTATCATCATGGAGGTGAGTAATATTTAGCAAGGACTGAGTTTTTGTCATCTTCTTTGACATTATTGTATTCCTAATGAATGAAACGTTTCTGAATAACTAGGTAAGTCTTTAAAGCCATTTTTTTTTCCATTTAGAACATTCAGATAGTAGTACAAGAAGACAAGTTTACTCAGCTCTGCCCAAAATGTCAGTCTTAGGCATGGTAAGAACCAGCAGCTGTTCAGAGTAGACTGTATGCAGATGTAACACCTGGGGTGCAACCTTGCGTAGGTTTCCAGACATTTCTGCTGGTGGCAGCTGTAGAACTCGATACCACTGAGCTTGGTGTCTCTCTCAGAAAGAGGCACTGGGAGCATTTAGTAATATTTTCCTTGGTTCATCTAGAACACAAAAGCAGTTTGTTGTGCAGATTGTTGTTTCATAAATAATAGTTACATGTGTTATTTCCTCTATTTATAAATCTTAAAGAATAGAATCTTAAAGACAAGTTGGTGTCTAAATTGTCACCACAATTTAACCCATGGCTTTCTTGAAGCAATAAGCTTACACTCTTTTTCAGGTGTATTCCAGGTTGCTGTATCCTGAATACTCTTCTCGAGTAATTTCTTTGTAATCATAAGAGCTTATTGTGATCTATCCTTTCTTAAGGAAACTTACGGTTAGACCTGCAGCTGCAAGAGTGCTTCACAAGCACAAACTGGTACAAACAAATTGGCTTACTTTGGCAGCTGAATTTTTCTTTTAGTGTTTTGGTGAGTTCTGTGTATACCCAAGAATGAATCTGTTATATATCCTGCTTGCTAGGAACAGAAATTTCTCATAAAACATGCAAATCATGAAGGAAGGATACTCTTCTGCAAATTCTTGTATCCCATTGTATCTTTTGTTGTTATTTTTACTATTATATTTGATGACCATATTAAAAATATTTCATACACACATACAAAAATCTGATCCTTGCATGTATTTCAAAATATTGTGTATTTACACGTTTATTTTACAGTTAATCTAATTCATATGTTAAAATAATCTTACTTATTCTTCTATACTGAAAAAATATACGCTTTGCAGAATATTTAATGTAGACATACAAACACTGTTTGTCATTTATGAAAACTATGTATTGCAAGTAGGATCACCAAAATGCTTACCAAGTAGAAGTCCAACTGTGACTGTTAATAATAATGAGATTGAGCACATCATTTTTTTTTTATTTTTGAAAAATGTTCCTTTGAATTCTGTAGGAAAGGAAGATTTAAGAAATAGGAAACATGAATGTGTCATTCTGTTTACCAAGATATATTTGATGTTCAAAGATCAGCTTCGATGAGGACCTTCTCTAGTCAGCGTAGTGCTCTTCTTATTCTTTGTTTATCTAAAAATCTCTTTTATTTCAGTAACAGTTTCCCTTTACAAAGTCAGATTCAAAAATAATTATGGTTAGAATGAGGACTGCTTAAATACACAACTGTCTGGTGTGAATGTAATGATCATCTGTATCAGGACCTATGGTAATATTTATTATATGTTGTTTATAATGTATGTAATGTTTGCTGAACTTAGTAAAGATTAAGGCTGGTTAAAATGAAGCTAAATGATTAAATGAAAAATGATTAAATGGTTAAATGAAGTATGTTTGTCTCAACAAAATCGGTATGATTAATACCAATAATAATCAAGAAAACCACAAGTATTTTGATTTCAAAACCACCAGCATGTTTGCTAGTGCAGTGAAGTGAAAGCAAGTCTTGGTGATGAGATCAAAACACCTCAGCTCCCAAATTTGAGGTGCTGTGCTAAGTAACTATTTCAGCTCCTTAAAGAATATATTCTGAACTTTGATTACTGTTCTATTGATTAAATTTCATCTTAGATTAGCCAAATTATGCAGAAAAAAAGGAGCGTGACATCTCATAAAAAACTGAGCAATAGGATGTTTGGGAATTCATCTTTAAAATAGTCTTTTTTTCCCGAAGAAGTGGTTCTTGAACTCCCTCTTGCTGTGGCTTAATGTCTTCCTGTGTAGAAACAGAAGAGTAAATAGTGATTAAAGGTGACTGAGAGATTTTTCACTTCATTGTTTTCCTCAGCAAAAGGTTATCACAGATAACAGGTTCAGTCTCATCCTGACAGTCATGCCTAAGCTGCAACAGATGATCATTTCTAAAAATCAATAAAAATAGAAATATGGGCCTTGACTTCACTAATATTGCAGACTTGGCTGGCATTTCCTTTGATATTTACAGTCGATTTATTATTAGGTAATGACACGGTATTCTTTTCAGTTCTCCTGAGGAATTTGACCAGTTCTCATCAATCAACCTGTCAATACATTTTAGAAATTTTACATATTTTTGCATGCTTGCTCTTCAAAACATGGTTGCTATAGCAACCATTAACTTCCATTAAAATCTAAGAAACTCATTAGAATCACTTCTGAAATCCTTCAAGTTATTTGCTTTCAGTTAATGAGTATTAAATGCCAGCAACATTCAACACTCAATAAAAATTCTGGGCTGTGGAAAGAACGCAGATATGATGATGCATTCTAGAGAATGATTTCTGTGAGCATGGTTCATTTTTGTCAGCTTCTAATGAAAGAACAGAAGATAGATGGACCTGTTTTGTGTGGAGTTCCATGATCTGATGAAAGTCATATTTTGAAGTATACTGACTATGTTTGAGTCAAAGTAGAGGTTCTCCTTAAAACACCTTGCAGTAGGAAGGGACAAATTTTATTTTTTCTGAACTAGTATTCATAATTAAATTTCAAGTCAACTTTCAATTGCATGCTCCATATTATAATGTCCTTTTTGTTTCACATTCAAACAAGCAGGAAGCTGTCACCTATCCGCAGCCAGTCTGCATAGATAGGCCAATATCCGCCAGAAGGATGCTCTGTATAACATAGCATTTGCCTCTTGAGTCATGAAACCTGGCGTACAGTCCTCATATGCCCTGCCACAGTAAAATAGACACGTTTAAGCCATGGTTTTCCTTCAGAAGCATTGTCATCGTAACACAAAAATTACACAACAAAAGAATATTCTCAGAAACATTTTTCAGCCTACAGGGGTCCAGAAAATTGGAGATGCAAAAGACCAATTAACTTTAATTAATTAATTTAATTTAATTCATTAAATCTTTTTTTATTTTAAAAATTAATTTTAAAAGTGTTTTTTTTTATTTTAAAAATATATTAAATTAATTAAAGCTACTCAGCTAGTAAATAACAAGATTCATCACAATACCACATCTTTGAATCCCAACCTTCAGTGGAAGTAACTTATCCTTAAGGAACCATTATCATTTCTGTCCTACTCTTTCTGCTCTCCAAGGAATTCAGTTTGTATCAAGCAACCCTCATTCATATGGGGGTTTTAATATACATTTTACAGAACCAGAAATGTTGGGCATGTGTAGGTCTGGGTTTATTTTAGTTTAGAACTGCGTCTTCCATATAAAAGTGAATCTAGAATTCCCACTTGTTCCCACTTATTGCACTCTGGCTCACACAGTGGTGTGTTCTCAAAGAGTGTAAACTGGATGATACTATGCAGAAATTTGTGCTGCAGAACCACATGTAAGTGCTTATAACACGAATAGGCATTCAGTCCGCAAGGCAAAACTCCTGTTAATCTAAAGAAAAGCTTTCCGGAGTGTATACAGTGTGGACATGGGTGCTTATCAGCAAGCATTTCACTCTGAAAAAGTGACATTCCTATCATATTGTGCTGTTTAAAATAGTTATTTCCAAAAGCATTTTTGCTATGCTTCTGTTCTTTGGAAATGACTAGTGAATGTAAAAAAAGGAGTTTGCTTTGTTAATTCTCCTCTCTGCACTTATACAGGAGGTGAGTATAAAATGTGTTTTTCATATCAGAACTGAATAGTTCTATTTCATGGTCATAAGATGGAAAATTACTCCTAAGTCTCCTGGTATCACTTTCATGACAATGAACCTGGAGGAATTTCAATTATGTCTTCATTAGTTTCTGACATTTGTTTGACCTAATTTCATTTCTTCCGTCCATTCAATTTTATTTCTATGTTTTCTTTGGACACTATATTTACCCAATCAAATGATTGAAGATATTGAGGCCAACTATGATGTATCAAATACAAATGATTCTATACCAATTTATTTAATCCATGAACTAAAAGCTACTCATACAGTGTATATGTTTGCATTTGCAAAGCAATATTCTGTCTGCATTTCTCATCTTAATGTGCTAATTCTATTGGAAATATGCTCATCCTGAATTCCTTGATATTTTTGTTTAATGACTGAAGTACTTCTTTCTTTGCTGAATACATGTACTGTGATTGAAAGGTTTGTGCCTCTGACTGAAAAGTAAAGGTATATCTGTTTTCATTTCATCTTGAAGCCCCATTTTCCTGTAATGATAATTTCCAGCACTCAGAGCTTTAACAGAAGCTGTACCTTTTCCCCAAAGCCTGTGTGTCTCTCTCTGATCCTTACCCTTCTTTCTTCACTAAGACATTCTCATTGAGGGGCAAGAGTGAGCTATAAAGGCTACATGAAACTTTACAGTCTTAGGTAATAGAAGTAGTTTGGCATTACTTGAAAACTAACAATTATTTTCTTGGACACTGAAAACAGCAAAGACTTTGAAAATTACACTAAGGATAAAGGTCTTCCTATATACCTGAATACTGTCCTTAACAGGTTTGTTAAATGCAGTCTGAGCTCCAGGCTCTTTTTTCCCTTTGATTAACTCAGTAGAACTAGTCTTAGAAGTATATAGGTACATTTTTGTTGGACAGTGTCATTATATAGATAGCAAAAGTATATACTACTTATACCCCACTGAATAGAGCATTTTTTCCCACAGAAAGATATGTTGTCAGTATCTTATTAAAACTGCAGTTAACAATGGGAAATGGATGCTTCGCCCATTAATGGAAAATAATAGTTGTCCTCTACTTTAGAGGGAAAATTGCAGTTCAGAAAGATCTTTCATGATAACAAATTTTATAAAAAAGAGCAATTTTATGATCAATTAATATAAAAATTAATATAAAGATCAATAACAGAAGAACATACTGTAACTGCAGTAAAAAACAATATATAAGGAAATCACTGTGAAAGCACAGTGAAATTGTGTCGTTGGAAGCTGAAGCTTAACTACTGAATGTCTGAAAAAGGAATGCACAATATTGTCTCAATCATATTTTGAAATATATTTTTTCTAAGTATAGTAGATCCAGTTGCACAAGTATATCAGAATCTTTTGATCCTTTGAGAAAAATCTGAATGAAAGATATTCTAAAATAGTGTTCTCAAATTAATGATGCGAATGATCTGTGTCCTACAAAATTCTGCATAAAAAATAGAAACTTCAGCACTTTGCACAGTTAAATAAGCAGACAAAAGAGTTTGATAACCATGTTTTTTCACAAAATATAAAATAAATAAAATGTTATTCATGAGGATCATAACATACACAAATATTTTGTGGAGAAGCACAACTGAAAACTATTCCTTCAAGTTAATATGCATGAATTAATATCATTTATGTAAGAAAAATAAAATGCAGATTACTTGTAAATAAATAAATAAAAGCTATTGTAAAATCACTTCAAAATATAAAATTCCTCTCCCAGAATCTGACTAGCAGACAGGTCAGTTTTGAATTGTAGAGGTCCATAATAAAACACTAGCCTCAACCCCTACTCAGGAATCTAAGAAAATTGAACTAAAATTTCAGTTGATTTGTTTTCCACTCTAACAAATGTGATTCATTTCACATTTAATGGACAGCACTGGATTAGCAGAAGAATTTTAGCAACATAGATTAACTGAGCAATATGCAATACCTAGTGAGTCCTTTTCCAAAATTCTCCTACCTGCAGCCCTCTGATTTTTCAGTGAAATGACTGTTACAGCAGTTGGTTGCTGTAACTTCCAGTAATAATAGCCTCCATTTTAGAGACATTGACCTCTTGATTCGAGCTGCATTTAGACAGAAATTATTATATGATATGCCTGTGTGTAGAATACCCACATTTCTTACAAAATTTTGTCAGTCCTCAATCCTTTTTTCTTTTTTTTTTGAGTAATACAAGCAAGTACTGTGTTTAGAACCATAATATCACATCAGTTCCCAGTACAATTAATAAATGTAGTACTTAATATGCTATACAATTTCTATTTTAGAAACAGCTGAAAAAAAAGGATTAAAAAGCAAACACACTATAAAACAGCCAGGTTGCATAATTAGAATGGCGTTAATTGTGCGTCTTGAGGGGTACAGACATTTCTTTCTGAAATCTGTAAAATTTTGTGGATTCACCATTTATGTTTCAAAGACCATTGGAACTATTAGATCAAAGAATCCATTCATCCATAGATTCATTCATTGGATAGATAGATTAGACAGCTTAGATAGATTCCCATTCATCTCATAATTGAATTTTAAGGCAAACAACGACCCAGGTGTATTTAGTTTTACAGACATTTGAATATACAGGTAGTAGGTATTTGCTTCTGCAACTAGCCCAGCAATCATAATAAGTGGGTTTGTACAATCAGTTCTTCAGGAATCAGCATCCTGGCAAGCATGGAAAACATTAATAGTGATAGTCATGCCACATCAAGAGACTGCAGAACTGATTAAAGCAAGGTGGTACAGGAGTGATGTGAGGCAGGGATTGACATGATGGGAGAGGATTTCTGTGCTATGGAAAGATCACTAAACAAAATGCAGTATGTTCCAGGAAAAAAAAAAAAAAAAAAAANAAAAAAAAAAAAAAAAAAAAAGAAAACAGCTATTTTAAAGTGAGCAAAGGACAAAGCAGTTCTAACCACCAGGTCTGGAGTGATTATTGACAGGGGCAGGGAGAAATGGAATGCCAAAGACTTGCTGATGAGTGTATGAGCACATACCTGCCAAGTCATTTAAACTACCATGAGGAAAAAANAAAAAAAAAAGAAAAAAATACCCAGCTATTTTAAAGTGAGCAAAGGACAAAGCAGTCCTAACCACCAGGTTTGGAGTGATTATTGACAGGGGCAGGGAGAAATGGAATGCCAAAGACTTGCTGATGAGTGTATGAGCATATACCTGCCAAGAGCCAGGGAAGTGACAAGTCATTTAAACTACCATAAGGAAAAAATGTCAGGACTGAAAGCTGTCAGGACTCTAGGAAACATTTAAAAGGCTATTCACTCTTCATAGATGAGGTCTTTCTGAAGATAATCTCACTCTACAAGAAACTGTGAAAGATACTCCTCTTTCCAAAGAACTTTTACTTGTCACCTGTAAAAGAGACTGAGAACATGTGGAATGGAAATTATCCACCATGCATTTGCATAATACATTATTTTGTTTAGGTATTGGATTTCAGGCAATTCAGAGATGTCTCTCTATAATCATTTGCTGGTTCATTTTGTCCTTGTATTGAGTATAAGATTTTTTTTGACATAATACAATTTCCAAGATAAGTCATCTACAGGAAAAAAAAAAAAGCAAACTTATTTTGAGATATATAGCACAGCAATTTTTAGTTAGCTGGTAGTGTCAGAACATTGAAGTTAGATGTTAGCAAATAGTGAAAAGGAGAGCTCTATACATGTTTAATAAATAGCAATTCTATCCTGAGAATGATTTCAGGTCAAATACATTTTTTTTCACAATTCTGTTTAACAGCTCTACTGTTGAAATGCTTATATACATGCACTATATATATGATATATATTATGCATATATATGTGTATGAACACAAACATTAATGTGCAAACAAATATATTCCATTCTTTTGATTTCTTTTATAGACAGTTTGGGACGACAACTAAGGAATACCTATAAAAAAACAAATAAAATGAGTAACTATCAACAGCGTTCAAATATGAACATGAAAATATTACTCTTTACCAGGGATTTTTTAAGCATTTAAAGATTTCATTCAGAAATTACAAGTTTTCCTAGCTATGAGATCTAGATTTGCAAATGTTTCTTAAGACAAAACAAGACTAGATGATGTTTAATCACCTCCAGTGAAAGACTTTCAGCAGTTCTGCTTTCCAATGTAAATGGTGAACCAAAAAGACGTAAAAAGGGAGGGTAAGCTGGAGCCATTTCTTAAAATTATGTGGACTCGTATTTCTTCACTAAAGTAAAGGGAGTTCCTCAGATCTGCATCAGATGAGCTTGTCCAGCTTTCTCAGTTTGAGCAGCAAGCAACTGAATAGCCAGCATTGATTGAATACAAAATCTGAGGTATTCTTTTGCAACTGATTTCTGGATTCTGGAGTAAAATATCAGCTTAAATTATTGAACATGGATAACTTGTAAAATAAAACCTTAAACCCCGCAAAGCCGTACTTATTGAGCCAAGAAAGTATATTGGAAATTGCTTTAATACAGAGAACTCTTTTCATTAAATCCATTCTGAGGTAAGCATAGTTATTTTCACAATTACTCTAAAAGAGAGGAACATCATTACTGGAGCACAAGCTGTTATTTTTGTAATCAACTGATATCTCTTTTTTTGGACCCTGTGGGTCCCCTCAAACAATATTCCTTCATGATATATACTGTGATATGATGGATGCATTTGATAAAATTTATGAAAAACATGGAAAAATAAGGGTAGTTGTTTTTATGCACTTGGATATTTATAATTGAGGCAATAAATTGATATACTTAAAACTAGTACAATAGTTTTTGAAAGTCTCACATTCTTTGGCATTTTGTGTGGCAGATGTCTGCTTAACTGGGCTCCTCATGAAGCAGTGTTCACTATGAGTCAGATTTCACTCTCCGATTCTGTTGTCATTAGGTTTGAGTAATTCAAAAAGAGAACATAAATATAATCTTGAATTTGGTGCACAGTGATTTTATTCTCCTCCTCTTACAGGGGTACTTATTCCCTTTTTTTTAAATGATTTTTTATGTTTTTTTTCTGATAGTTCTTGTCTATATATAGTAAAAACAGAGTAACATACCTCAGCCAGCATGATAGATTTATCTTAGATATTCCATAGAATGACACTATGCTCTACACAGTCAAACACCAACATTCAACAAAAGCTCTCCGAATTCACATGCCATTTTCTCAGAAGGCAGATTAGAGATAAATTTTCCTGATGATTGAAATCGTAGACAGTTCTGTTTAGAAATCTCCAAAGCATGTATTCTTCTTAAGTGCATCATGTTTCCTTCAGAGGTTGTATTTATGCTGAAAATACTGTCTTACCATATTACAAATAAAAATGTAATAAATCTAGGGGCATGGTTGAAAGGATCACATCCAGAGTGTTAAAAGACATCTTTCTTCTAATTTGTAGGCTTGCACAATACATGGTGACTGAAAGGTTTGGTAGAAATAAACTAGAATTCACAAGTTAAAATTAGAAAATTTATGTAGATGCACAGAGATGCTGTGCTAATGAGAATGATCTATATAATCAATAGTTGTGGTTACCTCACTAAAGATTGGCAGTAAGTGGAAAGCTTTTTCAGGAAATTATCTGCACTCAGTAATCTTGCAGCTACAGTATCAAACAACATAAAATATCTTGATTAATTCACTTCTCATAATCCCTAATAGCAAAGTTTCATGGGCAGTTTAGGACAAATAGTTAAAAATTACGTATAAATGATCAAGTATTTTAAGGTTATCAATATTTGCTGAGTGTTGTGAGTAGACATAGACTACTTAGTTTTCATTTTCTGATAGGTGTTTTGCTGATTCATATTTTAACTTTAGAGATGAAGAAATTAATGTCTATGTGGGTCATGTACTCTTAAGTTTTCATATAACACTCAACTTGCAAAATCTGAGCATGGCAAATTNTGATAGGTCATTTGCTGATTCATATTTTAACTTTAGAGATGAAGAAATTAATGTCTATGTGGGTCAGGTACTCTTAAGTACAAATTGGCAATTGGCAAATTGATGCAAAATGTAACCTGCCTGAAGGAGAAGTAAACTTCAATCTTTATTTCTTTCATGCCCTTTCTCTTTAGCACTGGTTTTATTATTCATAAGTATCAACAGAAACAAATTTAATTTAAAAAGACAACAATATAAACATGATTTTCAGACAACTGAGATGTTAGAGAATTTATCATTTTGTTGTTTCTCCTACTCTTTGAGCTTGGTCACTAAAACAAAATTTCCCAGAGGTACTACCTTCTTCCTCTGGCTCAGTTATTAGTATTTTATTACAGTCTTCCTTGCACACCTGCCATCCTTGTCCATATTTAAAGACCAACACTGTTTAACAGTTTGTATGCACATCTGTGGAGCTCATGGGTGTTTATTTATAGATTTGAATGTGTTTGTATATACTTTTTTCTGTTAAAGAGTCTGTGTTTTGTAGTGGATGCAGTTCTCTCTTAATAAGCTAGTATAAAGCCAACTGTAATCACCCCTTAATTTAAATCTATTTTTTAAACTTTGCTAGGAGACAGGAAGAAAGCTTTAAAAAGGAATGGATTTCTAAACGGTTTGAGGCCTCAACCCAATCACACTGCAATCCTTATGTTTGTTCAGAACCGTTGCCTCTTGACACACATGCCTCTCTGTAGGTATTCAACCTTTCTTTTCCTGCCTTGCAGTCACATACCTACATACAAATATATATATGTGCATATGTAAATACAAAAGGATTACTCAGTTGATCCAAAAGGTCTGCAGCACAGTGAGGGCAATGTAAAAGGTATAGCTGTGTACCAAGAGCTTTGAGTTCTTATCTAAAGGAAAATGTTTCCATTCCAGGGCGTCATAATCCATCCATAATTTACGTCAGGTAGAGTTCCAAGAGGAAGGACCAAGTCAGTTAAAGTGTATGTCATAACATTAGAACCAGGCAGGAATTTTAAGTGCACCTATTTCTCAGGTGGTTGGTAAAGTAGATGAAGGCTCTTTAAAATTCTGTATTATTATAAGCAATTAAGAACCTGAAATTAAGAATTTGACAGTAAAAAGGCAAGAAAAAATAATTGCTAATATGTATTACTAGTATTGCCTTATACGATTTATTGAAGTTATTTTAATGTCTGCTAAATAATCATAGTATAAATAGGTCATGATATATAACCATGAAAAAACAACTGCTTAAAAATAAATATTTTAATCAGTTCAATGTGAATTATGTTAAGAACTAGGCTTTATTTTAATGTTTACCTCAAGAAATGATCTATAAAATGTTTATGAAATCCATGAAAATATATAAAAGTGTACATTATGAAAACAGCCATAAATTGAGACTGGTTGATGAAAGGGCTAAAATAAACCTAATTTACTTGCATTTTGTGAATAAACTTGTTACTGTTTATTGCTCAGGAGGGATCTCTATTTGTTAAAATGCAAATAGGAATCTATAGTTGTGGTCTGTGCAAATGAATGATGATATAAATAAACAAACCTGAAAGTTCATATTTTTTATTCTTCATTCAAGTGTCTTTGTAATTCCTAGTGATATTGATATCCATATTTAATACTCATACAAAAGACTCATTTTTCTTGTATGCCATTAATTAATTTATTTTTTGTGTTATAACATACACACAATAAATTATCTAATAAAATGCAGAAAAATTTCTCATTAAACTTCTGCAAAAAGCAGTTCCAGTACACATGTTAAATGTAAGAGTAAATGTAAGATCATTAACCTTACCTAATTTTGCCATGCAATTAGTTCTGTCTTTTGTGAACTATTTTCTATTTGTACTAGTGTCCTTTTTTATGTGAAATAAATAAAATCTAATTCGATTGCCAGAAGCTTCTACAAAACTTGATGGCAAGAGATTTGACTATTATCAAAAATATCATTTATTTTATCCTAACAATGAGCAAAGATACTGAGAAATACTGTAGTATATTCAATCTTTAAAGAAATATTTTACCTTTGACTTTTTTAATATATCATTACTGCAAATTTATGACATTTAGTAGTTATCGAATCACTGCATTAGCCTGTTTCAAAGTAATTGTAATTATGTAAATCACCTAAATAGCCAAAAATAAAATAAAGAGCAGATGCAGAACTTTAGAAATGAAAAACAGCACGGGTGTCTGTAAGCTTCTGAACAGAATCATAGACATCTGCATTTGGCCTGGATTGTGCTGTGATGTTCGGAAGTTCAAAGATGCTTAGATTTCCCTTCTAAAGGTTTTCTAAAGACATCAAATACCCTGTCTGCATCAGTGTCTCTTTTTTAATGAATCTTAACTTTATAATTTGATAAAGCTCTCTAGAATATAGAGAAGATTCAGCAACTCTTTTGCTTTTATTGTTACTTCAATAATCAAAGTTAAAAAGTCAGCCATTTTAGAGTTCCTTAACATAGAGAAAACCTTGGGTACAAGACTACTAAATAAATATGAAATCCAAACTTATGCTGAGCATGTTAACACAAGCAGAGGAATAGATAATTAAAAGTGAAAGATTAGAGAAACTGGATATTAAATAAAAATGAGATGGCAATTTAAAGGCTTTGTCTTGTTCCCACTTGACAATAAAAGTGTTTCTTATGAGAATGGGTAGCATCTATTCAAAACTTCTTTAAGCAGTATTGGCTTTTTGTAGTAGACATTGAGATAATTTCAGCAAATCCTGGAGTTGCTGATCATGAAATCACATGTTTGGTCACTGTGCAATTGTGTGTCACTCCTTTTGTGCTTGGAAGTGTCAGTTCCTTCAATGTAGAAACTGGTGTGTCCACCTCTTTCATGAAGTGACTTGAGAGAACACCAAAAAATATTCTCAGCTGGTGTATAACAGTGCCTCAGAAACCATTTGCCTCATGGATCATACAAGTCTGAAATTCATATTAGATTCAATTATTTGGTGATGTCATTTCCTTGAAAACATGTGGCCCTCTATTTGGGTTTGAATCTCTTTTTTGACCCAAAGTATTAGTTCTGAGGCAAGCTGGGCTACGGTCGTGCACCTGGGAACCCAAAGCGTAGAGCTCTGCTCTTTCCACTTTATAACAGGAACATAAGGGCTCCTGGTAGGACCATGATGAAATTTTGCTTTGGATTTGATGATAAAACTATTCATTAAATAGCTGAACTTGAAACTGGTAGGATGACACAGATGAGACCTTTGGGTTACACTGAGCACTGTGTTATATGACTAGAAGTTGACTTCCTCAGTCACCTGTTACTGTTTCACACACCATGTTCCTTTTTCCAGTCATGACAATCTCTAAACGTTAGGTGTCTTACATTCACTGTCCCAAAGGCAGAGTTCTTACAGATGTTGACTGCTCTGCAGATGGGGAGACTGATCTCTAGGCTATTTTTTCCATATGTTTCTATTTATTCTCATGACAACAATGTGCTTTAAGGTAAATAGCTCTTGCTTTGGACATATTCCAAGTTCCAAAATGCATAAATACAAAATGTTCTTTTCATATCCATCTCAGAAGATTTGCTTACATAGGTACTAAATAAATACAACTTTATGAGGTTTAGCATTAACTAGCATTAAGAGGTAAGGCATTAACTTATTTTCAGGTTAAAATCCTAACTAGATATGAATATTTTTCCCTCCATATATAGAAAATTGAATCAATACTCATAAAAAAAGAGTGGGGAGGGGATGAGGAGAAGATCACATTGCTATATCCAACAAAGTTTTCGTTCACAATCTATTTTAAAAACTTGTATTTCAGTATAAATCTCAAAAGACTAAAAATGCAATGTACACTGCTAGGAAAAGGAGCAGATAACTTACTAATGTGTCATACACAGGAGATACATCAATATTTTCCCAGTTACTCTTCTCCATGGATGCACAATTTGAAGTATGCTCAATTGAGTAGAAAGTGCTCATTTACTTTCCCATTTTGAAAAAAAAGTGTTTCTATTTATATATATATCCTGAGTATATCTACTTCATCTTTCAGATTTACTGCCTCTTCCCTTTTGTGTCTGTCCCCTGCAGTTTCCCATGTTACTATATGTATGTGTTTCTGTAATCTTGTGTTCTTTGTAGATGCATGCCTGCTGTTCAGAAACCTCTATTGCAAGTAAGCTCTTTGTTGCAGATGCTGTATTTTCTCTTCCATCCAGCTCAGCAAAGACACCAGGAAATACATACAGTAGATGATGCCCCTCCCTCCTTCCCCTTAGTACAAGTTATTTGAGGAAGAGACTCAGGAGTGCTTGTTCTCTCCCCTTCTTTCAGTTTCACTGACTTCTACGGTGGCTTAAGAGACATGGAATATTTTAAGTGCCTTGCCTATGATGTCACTGTACTACAGCCATTTTTGTCTTCTTTTGATACAAGAAAATTAAAGTTAGTTACCATGTTTTGATGGGCTATGATTATGATTTCATTTTTTTTATGAAAGCATTTGGGAATTCATAATAGACTAGAAGTTTCATGATATCACAAATGTCTGTTACTGGAATATTTGCAAACAAAAAGAGAGTCTCCTTCATAATGAACTCTGGACTGTAATTATAGTCCAAACAGTAATTACACAAAAATCTGAAGCAAAAATATTTTATAAGCCCAGTGTAATTATGCGCTGCACTAAACCTGTTGTTAAAATATAAGGGCCAGCTTTGAATGACAGTAACTTAATACCTTCACTGTCTGTGAATCAAAGACCTCTCAGTGACATGTTTTTTCAGACAAAATATTGTAGCTATATTTCCTTTTAGTTTAAACAGTTTCACCATTCAATTCCATGTGTTATTGTGGCAAGAGAAGTAAACCTAAAAAATAGAAAACAGTACAGTTCTGTGTCTTTCCCTAGCTAAACCACCTCTGCCTTTTTCACACCTCTGTATACTTCAGAAATAGAAAGGTGTTAAAAACTTCATAGATATAGCCATAATCTGTCATTTCCTAATCCTAAACCTAACTAAATGTCTTTTTTTTTTCTTACAACAACTCATGAAATCATGAGCAAATTAGTCACAAATTGCTGCTTGTGCTGCAAGAAATGTGCCCCTGCAGCTGCGGTCTGTATGCGTGCAGTCTTCGGTGGGATGCCCCATGGCTGGTAATGAGCTCACGCAGCAGCTGTGCCATCAGCTGAACACCTGGAAGGTCTTTCTCCTCTGCTTAGCTCTTGTTTTCAGACAAAACCCCAGCACTGAATTTTTCTTGATAACTTTTTTTTCCTCTGAAAGGGAGAAAAAGGTCATCAGCTTCCAAGGGGGTGGATCAGGTACAGAGGCAGGGGTCTACACAGCTGGGTCTGCCCATGGTTCTTCTACACTGAGGAACTGTGTTCTAGATTTAAGATCAGGTACCACAAACTCCGCCAAACCCTGTTTTTTACTCCAAACTTTTTACTAAGTGCAGCTTAGACAGCAATATTTTGCAGCGTTAACATCAATTACCCAATATACATCCCTCTCTCCTTTGCCTGCATAGCAAATTTCTCATAACTCTGCTAGATGGTTGCTATAAAGTAGAAGAGTGACATATATACAGACTTATGTAGAGTGTTTTTAAGAAAAGAGTATTTTCTGTCATTTACTCACTGCCAATGAACTAACATGGCCACAGCTATTTCCTGAGGTGACTTTATATGCAAAATCTATCACCAGAGAATGGGACTGCTCTTGTTCAAAATTTGAATCTCAGACACTTTCTGTTTGTTTGTTTTCATTTAGACTTCTGGAAAATCGATTCTGAGCACCAGGACCTTGGACTTCAGGTATGAGACATCTCCATGTAGGTGATTTAAGGCACGGCTGAAAGCACCTTTTCTGAGTTTTTTTTTAAGGGCTGATTAAGTTACTGAGAATACAAATCATGGACCTATGGCTTATTTTCAAAATACTTCCTATGGAAACCTTGCTTAAAAAGCTCTATCATTTCTTTAATAAAAATAGCAACTTGTGAGTCCACCATTTTTTCTTGGAGCCATAGATTCTGGATGCATCAAGTTAGTAGTCTCCTCTTTAATTTTCACTTTACTTTGGCCACAAAGGAGAATATTTGTTAGCAAGGCTATTTTCCATTATAAACATATGCATACTCTCCTGCTTTTTCCTAGCATGTGTTTTTCTAGCATGCTGATCTTGTTATTGACCCCACACATTTAGGGGTCTGTATGGGTGAGAGGCACATTTCTGACACACATTAGATGTTCCATTTTAAAAGATCCTGGCATAAAAAGATAATGAAAATGAGCCCTGCAACCCTGGAACGTCAAGACCTGGGCTCTGAGTGCATGCAGACAAGTTCTCCTTGTCTCACTCATTTTCCCTCATCTTTCCCAAACACTGCTTCAAATGCTTCAACTCGTTTATATATTTTGTTACTCTGACTGCAACATGTGCCAGACACTTGCACATGTTTAAACAAACAGGGGAGTATTCTTCTTCCTTTATGGGATTTTTTTAAAATGAAGCTAGAAGGCAAAATTAAAATCTGGAATATATCTATGATCGTTTATTTTTGTATTATTTTTAAAGGTTTATTATTGATTTTTCTTTTAAGGTTGAAAATAATTTTAGATAATATCCAGGGAGCAAACGGGGATGAAAGTAAAACACGGATGGACATTCTAATTCCATACAGCATTACATGCTTTTTTCATTTTTTTTATATATAGAGATGCATTTTTTGTTGTTTTCTCCTACATTATTCAGAAAAAATGTATACTTCCCTCGTTCCCTGTATCCAAATAGGATAATAAAGTTTGTCACCTGAAACAAACTTGTCAGATTTAGATCGAAATATATTATCAATTTCTGCAAATCTTTTGATTATTAGTATCTATATATGTGTGTATTTTTTCCCCTCTCCCAGGTACATCTTGGTGAACTACACTCAAAAAATTTTGCATTATGTATACTGCTTTTTAGAAATCCAAATACACAAGTCCTGGTGTTTTATTTAGCAATTTGTTTTATGAAAAAAGGAACCAAACCAAGGCAGCTCAATTTTGCCTATTAGCTGATCACACTTATTTTGACCATGGTGTTATTCATTAATTATCTGATCAGATATTGTTCAACAGTGATGCAGTATTTTTTATTTCTCCCTAACATGGATTTTTGAATCCATGATCTGATTTCAAGTGGGTGTAAGAATATTTTCTTCATCATTATTTAAGCCCCTGTGAATCAGACATTACTTTGGAAAACTTCTGCACGAGCCAGTGCACAAGGACTTACTTTTCTGTAATACTCATAAGAATATGAGTATTACAGACTTCTCTACACATTCTTGCAGGAAAAAAATGTCTGCTACTTTGTGAAAACAAATAAGAATCAAAATATGCCTGCTTTGTCTACAGTTTTCCAAGTTATGTATTTGAATATCAAATGTCTCCTCAAGCCAGCAAGTCAACAACAATGAATGATTTATATATTCTCTACTAAATGTCATGTATTGATGAGTGTTCTTTAATTGTCTCCTGGTCTTGTGTTTACTGTCTTTTTATAGGTGTGGATACTCTGAATAATGACAGAGACATGTCACCTTTCAGACAGAAGTTGACAAGTTCTCGTCAGTTAAAATGGGATGGTTCTTCAAGCATTACAAATGCTTATGTTATAAACCAGAAAGCTTTGGTATATTATTACTGATAAATCTAGTCGGTATTCGTAAGATGTAACCTGATGTTTTAAGTGGAAAGAGTGAACAGTTCCACCTATGGATTAGATGATTTTGCCATACTGGAATTGATGTTGTTCTCCGTGGGCTGGATTCAAGACCTTGGTGAAAGTAATTTTCTTCACACAAAGAATATAATTAAAACAAAGAAACTGCGGTATTATTTCTAATGAAACTGTGCTTTTTATGATGTTTCACAATCAGATGTTTTTTGTAAGCTCTTCAAGCAAAATTCAAATGATTTTGAAGAAGTTAAAGAGAAAAAGCTGACTGGTGGAGACTGCCAATCCTTTAGAAAGCCCTCTTCTAAACTATTTTGTTACTGCTGCCATTATTGTTATCAGCAAAGCAAATTTAGCAATGAAAACAGGTAATTCCTACTCTTGTAAAGTGAAGTTTATCTTGTTCAGTTATTTCGAGAGCATGTTCAGTTTCTTTGATTTTAGTGATGCAAGAATAATTTTAGGACAGAGGTTGAATTCAGAAAATTAAAACTGAATGAACTACTTAAAAAATGGGAGGAGACATAATTAATTCAGCTGAAAAAAAGTAATATGAATTTAAATGTTTTGAAATATATTCCACAGCTACTTAAGAGATGGTGGCTCTCAATTCTCTGCTGCATGATTCCACCAGAGACTGCAGAACCACTGCTCCTCAGCTTCCACAGATCACATCTTAACATATCAATATAATCTGAAATGACCAAATTCAAGCTGATAGTCTGGATTGTGTGTTGTGGCTGTTCATGTCCCCACAAGGATCACCAGAAAGGTTTTATTTGAAAGTCCTTGCAGCAAGAACATACTGATATTTGCTTTAGTACAAGGGCAGCTGAGAATGCTTTATCTTCAAAACAAGAAGATGTAATTTAGGGAGGAAAATAGTCTTGGAAAGTCAGCAGAGTCAGTAACAGTACTGGTCCTTTTGCTAAGTAAGGAGCAGATCTCCTTATATAGGCCAGTTTCCATCCAGAGCAAAAGTTTGAAGATAACACAACTAAGAGTTTTTCTAATGTTTAATGACTTATAAAATGTACTGTAATCATGCTGACCCAAAATAGAAGTCATCAATAAGTGTTCAAAGTTAATGATGTTAATTACTAAGTTTAAAGTGAACTCACCACCAAGAATTAAAGGTATTTTACTAATTAGTACATTTTTCTTTCTTGTCTCTTTGTTTGCATATACGGTGTGATGCAAACAAAGCTTACTTAACTTCTCACTATTGATTTAAAATGTGTTCCTTAATCACAGAAACTAAAAAAAAATAATAAAAAATGTTGTTTCCATTTTCATGGCTCTTCTTTCAATTACAATCTGACATTTTGAAGTGAGGAATGGGAGATATACTTACAGTCTGTCAGAAAATAATATAAAGTAAACACCTGTATTGTAGTGCCAAAAAAAGCATTCAAGTGAGGAGCTTGGGAGATCTTTTTTAAATGTGTTAAAGTACATTCAATTTAAAATAAAAATTTTAAATTTGCTAATATTCACTGTGGCGATCTATCAGTAAAGGCGGGAGGGTTTCAGCCTCATTCATTTGCAAAGGGCTCAGTGTCGAGCTCATTTGTTGATCAGTGATAGTGGAACCTATGTCAAATCTTACATGGAGTCTCACATCCTGCAAATTTGATGCCTTCAGCATTGAGCTTACAGCACAGAGTTGATGGATTCTCCTGGGTCCAAATGCCCATTGTGAAGGGACCATCAGCAAGTGTTGTACATGTGATTCATACTGATCCCTGATAAACAAAAATGTAAGAAAAGCTCCTTTAGTTATGACCTATCCATGGTTAAAAACCGAATTCAGTCCTGAAAACTCTACTAGTAGAAGTAATAACCAATAAAAGTGAGCCACACACAAGAATCCTATCTCTTTGCCAAACATGCTAAATTATGAATTAAAAAGCACTAATTCTATGCTTCTAAAATAACATTTACTGAGATAAATTCAGATATCCTCCAAACATATTTGAATCTATTCAAATTTTAGTTAGTCATATATTCCTCTCTGAAAAAAAAAAAAACATTTAAATAGTGATAAGTTTTAAAGAAGAAAATATATGTATGTTAATGCATTCATTGAATGCAGCTTCATAAAGCATAGACATAAAAATATAGAGAGATGTTTATATATAACACATAGTTGGTCTCTTGACAGGTTGTAAGAATAGATTTAGTGATATTGCATTCATAGTTCTATTTCTCATTCTAAATTGTGTCATACCTAGCCTTTAAATAAAGACTGGGTTTTGGCCGTTGCAACAGGTTATTCTTTGTCTATTGAAGTTCTAAGGCATACAGTTCTCCAGCAGCTACTGAAAAATTTTGTTATGTTTTGCTCATACTTTCTTGCTTGAGGAACAGAGAAGCCTCTCAAACTGGTGTCAACAGAATGGCTTTCAAGGTAATTTCAAAGCATAGTCAATCTGTGTGGGGTTGCCATCACTCAGAACAACGGGAAGAATTGCATTTAACCAAGCCCTTGTGATCCATGTCATACCACTAGATGAAAAGTAAACAGGAAGGCAAACAAAAAGGAAATCCTGCAAAGAAGTCTTACAAAAACATCAGCTGCAGTACCTGGAAAATGCACCTCTGGGATGAAGATTTTTAGGGCTCCGTCTCATCAAATTTTCAAGTAGTCATTTGATCTTGATGAAAACATTGTCATCTTTGGACACGTTCCCAGCTCACTATCTAAACCGACTCCAGTAAGATCAATCATATATGCTTCAAAAACATTGTGGTCTCCATCACTTTGAAATATCAGTTGTTAGCTTTTAGGAAAGCCTGGGGACTATGGCATATGAATTGAGATCTGAATTCTGCTTTTCATGTGCTAAAGACGCTTCAAATGACAATTAGAAACTCATCTAGTCTGTGTAAAGAAAGAGTTTCAGTGTACCTTTGTCTAAATTGTCTGCTGAGAAAATATCCATTTATGTCTTTCTGAGAATCACCTACTGCAGCTGGAGGTCCAAAAGTGCTTTGACAAAAATCTTTCTAGAATGCAAAGCCTACGAACCACTTTCTGGAGATGTATCTGCTTTTCTCATTTTCTCTGCCTCTTATCTAATCAAAATGATGTGTACCATGTGAAATATTGTAGCTTTTTTGTAGTTTTACAATATTCCTATTTTAATGTTACTTCCCTTTACTAAAGCACGGTGTGAAAAAAAGATAATATTTCAATCACAACTTAATTTTCTGAGTTGTAATCAAAACATCTTTTCTAGCTATGGATGTATTTTTCATTTTATTTTGATGTGATTTTCTTCATAAGCAGTAATTTGCCTTTTATAGACTTGAACTTTATACAGCTATACACTTTCAGAGTTCATCTCAGTAATTCTCCAGTTGTGTGACTTAGCCTTTAGATCAGATTGTGAAAACTAACAATTTGCCAACAGTCATTTACTGTTTTATAAGGTCAATAGGAAGCATTCACGAGGCATGCATGCAAATAATTTTTTTTTTTTTATTTGACTGTCACCAATAGAAATATTTGCTTATCTCACAAAGCTTTACATACTTCATTCACTTACCTTTTTACTTCTAGATTGCAATCCCTCTGACCTTAATTTAAGTAAATATGTGAACAAGATTGCTATGTTCTATGTTATTTAAACAGTGGGAGTATAAACACATACAATTCAGGGTACTAATATATAATACACTTTAAGATTTTGTGTATGTCAGTACACATGGAGATATGAGAAAAAATGTGTCTAAAACACAAAGCCAGCTATGAAAGTTGAAGGTGTGAAGATATTATTACAAATAAAACAATGCATATGGATCACACATATGATCACAGAAATTGACACATACATGTGTTCCCGAGCAGTTGAAAATCTAGAAAATTGGCATGGAATGCACAGATTTGCTATCTCCTCCCAAACATGGTAGGTGACATCAACCATCCACATTTTATTTGAACTTTTGACAACTTCAATACAAAGTCTGGATCACTGCTGTTATCTTTCTAAGGGATAAAAGATTGCCTTCTGGCTGCTTTATACACTATATTCAAGGCAACAAGCAATATGCCACAACACAGATTGATAGAGAACATTTTATTGCACTCACCAATTGTCCTACAGTGCCGAAAGCTTTGTGGAATACAGAAGGATTTATATAACAATGGGCTTTGAGATACTGCTTTTGTATGTGGCAGGTACTTTTATTTTTAATAAAAGAAAATTATTGTTTTTTTGAAAACTGAACCTAAGAATAGAGGTGGTATTTCTTATTTTGTGTGGTTATTGGCAGCACCTAAGGCAATTAAAAGTGCATTTTCATCCTTTTGTCAAGCTGAGAAGCAGTATTGTCAAGGGAAAACACATACAGTCCCCTTAGTAGCATTTTTACAGGTGCCTTATTAACAATGTAGCTTTTTCAGGTTTTGCTAGCAATGTAATCTCTTAGAAAGTAGTTTAGAGCCTGTGAAGAGGAAGTGGAAAAACACAAAGCCTTGTAGACAGTGGGACCCCAGGTACAAGAACAAACCTAAAGGAAAGGTCAGAAGAAAACCTGCAATGCAAAAGCTTAGATCTGTTTAACTGTAAGTGCAAAATAAAGGGAAACTATTTGTATGTGACCTGTACTGAGCTAAATGATGAGCAGTGCTAATGTCAATAGGAATACATAGTGAAAATGGTACATGTAAGTGAAATCAGCCTTATAGGATTTGTAGATATCTCTTTGTAACATCTCTGTTCAAAATCTTTTTTACAGATTCCAAACAAAGGAAAGTTGTGCCAGACAGCCGTGATTATATTCAAAGGTGTGTAACTGCATGACAAATCTACATAACCTATTAATGCTTATATGATCATTGGAATATACAATATGTGTAAGAGACTTTACAGATTGTAGCCCTTTCATATTGGTGGTGATTGGATGAAACCTAGTGTGTTGATCTTCAACCGCCAGAGCTTAACTACTTGCCACCAGAGCTTAACTACTTGCCACTGTGCCTGAATAAACAAAGCTTAAATGCAATTCTGATGTAGAGTTTATTAAGAAATGGAGGTATAGGCATCACTGTCCCTCAGCTTCATGGCACTCAGCCTACTGAACAGGAGTGACTGCACGCTGCCAATGGAAATAACATGACAAACAACGCTGATGTCAAACCAGCCAGGGAAAATTGGGATAGGCAAGCAAATGAGAAACAATTACATTTGAACACTGCCATATAATAATTTCAAAAATGCATGAAACTGTGTTATGTTAGGAAAAGTTTCAGTTGAATTTCCTATGCAGCTGAGTTCATAATATTTGTATTTCAATAATCAAATTTAGAGGGATAAATGAATGAAAGTAACAGGAGCATTTAATTTAAAGGGTATAAAGACCATACTCTAAAGGCAATTTTATGTATGTATATATATTTATATATACACAGGCAAAGGAATCAAGATTTTTGACTTATGTGTGCAGCAAGTTATAAATTTTGCTCTGTCAAATCTGGGATTATGAGAACAAGTGACAGTTTTTAAATTATTTGATACAGTGGTGAAAGATAAAACAGCAGTCAATTTCTCGCAAGGCAAAATGCTGATAGAAGGAAAGGCTACATTTTAGACGCTAGAGGTTCTCTGGATATACTATACTAGTAAACAGACATGAGTATAGTCTGTTTCATTATATTAGCAATGAATCAAAGATTTTCAAACTGATTTCATATGGAGGAAAGACTTTCACAGTTGTGAGTGTATGTGTGCATGTGTCTCTCTGTTACTCCCATGCTCTCTCTTTTAAATGTCCAGCCAGTGAGTTTCAACAGTGCATCTTAGAAATAGAGCTCTCAAAGAAAACAAGTTTCTAAGAAGTAAAATGTATATCTAAATCAAAGAACAACCTAACACTGAGAATGTCACCTGATGGAGAGGTAACAATGTGAGGTTTATTATCTACTGAGTAATTAATTGTAGGAGAAAATGAGGAAGAAAATGAATTTTTTTAGAGAAGATTAATTTTTTGATGAATAAATCAGTTCCTAGACACTAAAGTCCATTAACAACAACACACAAGTCCGCAAGGAAATCGAGTCTTCAACATAGGCAATCATCACCCTTGAGTTGCAGTGGTACCTATGATTTGAGCTGAAGTTAATTTAGTTGAAAGAACTGTGGAAGATGCATGTAGGAACTGAAGCACAGGACGTGGTAGGAGAAAGAGTGAACCATGTAACTCCTCTCTCAGCAGGGAATGATTAGCAGACTGAGACTGGAGAAGGTTGCTGGGAGCCACCATGGGCAGAGGTAAAGTTCGTTCAGTACCTGCAAGCTCAGCTCTTTCAGGCATAAAGTGTCACAGAAGGGTTGTAGGATTGCACAGAACAAATAAGGTTTTCATTCTGTGGCACTATCATTCAGACAGTGGCAAATTTGCAAACAGCTGTTGGGGAATAGAAGCTACTGTTAGCAGTGTGAAAATGTGGAGTTAACCCATGAAAATATTTCCTTCTCACTTCTTCCAAACTTAAAATCTTCATGAAAATTGTTTTCAGATGATTCTCAAAGCTAATTCACCTTTTCTGTCAATAAGATAAATCTGTCTAAACTTTCTTTAAACTTCATGTGCTTTGACTGCTGAAATGGATGAAGATAATTCATAACAGCTGAAACCAATTAGCAGCTTTCCCAGATTGTTCCTGTATTTCATGTGATCCCCTCCTAATTCCTACAAAATAAAAAACAAAGCATGGGTGTTTCCTAATGAATGAAAAGCCAGCCTCAATATGTTGTTTAATTTTTACCCTTGCCAATACAAACTTTCTGTCAATAATTGCCTTATTCTTTTTACTAGAGAAAACAATTCTGATACCCTCCCCAAAAATTGTTCCCCGGTATATGAGTGCAGTAGTTGGGATTTGTTAAAAAAATTACTGGTATTATTTAAAGAAATGTTGGTGTGTGTATTTGCTAATATGTTGTTTGTTGTCTATGTCCTTCAGAATATAATTACTGTAGACTGTGAAGACAATTCCTGATCCTACATAAGGAGTTCAACTGTCCTTTGGTTATGCTGAAAAAAGGCATTTCAGAAAGATATGTTTTTTCTGAACTAGTCACTGATTCCTGAAGTATGTTTTATAATAGATGAAGCAAAATTTCATGTACAGGGGTGCTTTACAATTTTTCAGTTAATTCAGTCAATTATCAGAACTCATTCAGAGCCTAGACAATATTATCTATGTCCTAAAGGGAAGGGTCAATTCAGGAAGGTTACCAAAAAGTGACTTTGCCTCGCACTTCCACAGTGGCTCTTTTGGCTCTAGGACAAGAGGTGGGAGAATAGTGGATAAAAGCACTAAGTTGCTCTACAATTAGAAATCGTATCCATATCCATCACATGTTATGATAATGACATGCCAACAGGATTTAATCAAACCTATCAAACATATCAACATTACATTGTGCTAAAGAAGCACAAGAATTGCAATATAATCCTAGGTTTTTATTTTTTGAAGAATTTCACACTAATAATTTGTGAAGAGGGAAAGTCAACTGTTCTTAAAACTCAAATAATCATGCTAAGAGACCCCTAATGCAGCAGTAATTCCTGTCTCCGTAGCTGTAACTCAAAGCTTCGTGATTTCTTACAGTCTTCTCCAGCATGAAAATCTACAGTGGCAGGTATGTGAGCACAATTATGTGACTTTTCCCTGTTTCACAACCTATCCAGACATAATGGAGAGTAGAAGGAGGAAGAGATTTACTTAACACTGAGGGTGATGGGTGAAGGAAGTGGGAGGAAGGATATGTAAAAGATGTGTCTGGCAAGAGAAGCAACCTGTTTAGCATCTCATTTCAGAGAAGTGTGAAAGATGGTGTTTTGTTGCAGTATCTATTCAAGAAATTGCTCCCATGATAATTGAGTCTCTTCAAAGCTTTTTTGTTTGTTTTTTCATTTGTTATCTTGTTGCACTCATTTATTTGCACTCAGCTTTATTCAGCCTACTTTGCACCTCCTTTCATTTATCTGTTTAGCTTAGGTATGGTTTATTTGCCGTTTTATTTTGTTAAATATTCTCTGCTGCTCTTTTATTCCCACAGGTTCTCCTGGGAAAGGAGAGAGAGCAGCTATCATCTGATGAGTCCACTACAGAAAAAAAAAAAATTGCAAACATAGCTTAATCCCCTTTTAATTGTGTTTGAATTTTCCATGGTGGTTCAAAGAATAAACCTTGCCCACTGCCACAAGCCAGTCCCCACTTTCTTCATAATATCCAAGAGATACCATTATATTTTTAAAATATTAGTTTGAAGCTACAACTATAGCTTTCTATGCCTTTTCCAGAAGGAAAGTCTTTGGGATGGTCTGCAGTGTCTGCCCTCTAGTAAATCTAAATTAAGTGTAGGTTTTTCACCAGTAAAGTAGAGGCCCATCAAGTCTAACTAGGTTAGATACAAGATAGAGTACAAATGCAGTATGACTGAGAAAAATACACTTTGCCTGCAGCTCAGGAATAGCAGAGACAGCTGCTACTGCAGCTGAATATAAGGACAGCTGACTTGTACAGATGCACAGGAATAGGAACTTCTGCCTTTTGTTACTGTTGTACCTCTGTATGCTCAGAACATCATAACCTGCCCGGTCTGCTGATTGATATTTCCCTTGTCAGATGAATTTTGTTTTGTAGCCCTAGGTGCTGTCCACAGTCTTCAAGGAACACTTCCAACAAGCAAAGGACAGTAATCCTATATTTGGAGAAAGACTGCAGCACAAAAGCAGTTTGAAGAGACCTCCAAAATAAAAATCTCTGAAGGAGGGATTATTTCTCTTATTTACGGACAATGAATTAATGAGATGAGACTGACTGAGAAGGAGGTACAAAACATAATCAAACCTTGACTGGATATTATCTAGCTGTAATTTTTCATTGTTGATTCTAGAAAACTTCGGAATCATAATGCTCTTATTCAAACATTATTGTCATTGAGTCTAATGAAGGCTAAAATGAAATTACTTGCAAGTGTTTTTACTCATAATGCTTTGAAAATCTTCACCCATGCTTCTTACCAAAGCTGTGGACTATGAATCTAAATATTTCACACTTTCCCATATTCTGTCCTGAAAGTAGATTAGAGTGTCATTACGTTATTCTTTATATTATTCTCTCTCGTGACTCATTTTCATGACCTTTTTTCTTAATCTGTAAAATAAAAATCTCATGAAGCATCACTTTTGTTAAGATTCACTAAAAACTCTCATTTTTTTAAGCATAAATCAATTGAAGGAATGCAAAACTTGAATTCCATTTCTGTTTAGTAGTTCTTCATTTTGTACATATATTTTTCTGGATTAGTGGAGTTCCACAGCTTTTGCAGAACTTATAGAAAATCCACTTCTAGAAAAAAAAATAAGCTTTATTTTTCATTCAGTTTAACCCTTATGCCCGTTCAGAAAGGAAATGGAAGGTGAGTGATGACAGAGGCAAACTGGGAGAGAAAATGGAGACAGTAGCTAAGCAATTTGAATTTACCAGTAAAGCAAAAAAAATGGCAGTTTGCATTTTTTTCCCACTTTTCTCTTTCCCAAGTATGGCCTTTACACACTTCTAAAAAAAATCAAGAGACATGTACAATTTTCTCTTTAACATGTTCTCACTTACCAACATTTAATGGAGGAAGACAGGATTTTAAATGAGAATTCCCTTGAAAAGTAAACACAGTAACATATGGAATATAACCATGGAATATTTATAATCTCTTTTAAGAATAAGCTACCTCTTTTTGATGCTATTGTATGGTGTCCTACACAGGTAGCAAAAAATACTTTCTATTTTAAGATATGAAACTTTAGACTTCCTTAGTTACTGCTGAACTGCATAGCCCCATTCATTCTTCAGCAAAATCTCCCCTCTTGAAATAATATTCCCTTGATTTGGCACCAAGGCAAGAAATTTATATTCTATATCCCATATTGGAATTGTCATTTTTTTTTTTCATTTTTTTCTCATAAAAAGTGCTTGTGAGGCTTTATATTAAGGAAAGCATACAAAAATTTTTTTTTAATACATTGTATGAAGAAGAGAAATGCCAATCCTTAATGTTTGTTTCTACACAAATAAATTGATGCTGAGCAACTTCTATTAGCAAACAGGCTATAAAGTATGGACAACAGAAAATGACAGATTCATGTCATAATATTAAATCAAAATGAAATGAAATGTCAGAGTATATGGACAAGAGATTTACATTAAAAAATCTAGCATCCTGCAAAACATTTCAGTAGAGCAAAAAAAATCTGTTTTCAATTTTCAGGCAAGCAATAGTTGAAGTAATACATTTATTGATGCATATGTCAATGGTAAGTTTGAGGACCATGCCAAAAGAGTAATTCTTATAATAGATTCACAGAATCTGTTTTTCTTTTAGAAACTAAAGCCACCAAAACAGCTAGAATAGAAAGTTCTTATAAGAAGAGTATGTACTCCTCCATTCATTCTATACTTAGAACTGTAATTGTGTGGAAATTCCAAGGTGATGCTAAAATAATAAGGATTCAAACAGATAACCTGAAGCTCTCTAAAACTGAGATTTTTATTTTTCATTGCATTGGAGGATATAGTAATACTGCTTTTAAGAGAAAAGGCATTTTTTGCCTGGGGATTCATGAAGAGGAAGTCCAGATATTAAAAATGGCAGAACTTCTGCCTCCAGTAAGATTTGTTATTGGTACAAAGTCAGAGGAATCATTAAGTTTAGCTATACACAAGGATGCTACCAATATCCCATTGAAACAAATTTCTTCCATTTAACTAATACACTATCTTTCACTGAAATCAATTGACATTAAGATATCATTTTTTATGAATGAACGTGCTGATATGTAATCCTTCTTTATATACTTGAAATGCTGCTCCTTCAGACATAGGACACATCTTTAAATGGAGCAGAAATTCACCAACAATATTTCTTCAGATGACCAAATCCTGAAAATTGTAACTTGTCAAAACACACACCTTATAAAATTCATAATGAAGGAATGAATAAATACATAAATAATAAGAAGAATGCTGCTGAACAAAAACGGATGCCTATACAGCAACACAGCTGTCCTAGTGCCGTTTTATACATATAGGAAAAATATTCTCATCATATAAATTATGGAACTTCAATCCAATTTTGTCACTGATCTGTGTTCAAAATGACAACAAAATATCCAATCAATTTCCACAACGTAAATAGGATATCTGCAGTGCAGATCAGAGGAAGGAAATTCTGCCCTTACTTGCTATATATGTGGTGATGGATGTTTATATATTACTTACTTACCCACTTGCACACATAATGGACCTTCAGTATAAATACAATATTTTTCCCTTGTCTGCATTTATAAAATTAAAACTGATTATTGTCCACTATTATTAAATCTCCTCAAATAATTTATGTTCTCAGGGACCAAAAGAAACACCTATCCTACAACCAAACTCCCTTTTTGAGGGGAACCACAGTCCTTCACAGTCCCCTTCTTCATAATCATGACTGTTCTATTTCTCTATCTGTCTGTCCTTCCCTCTATCTGTCAGTTCTAGCTCCTGGATGCACAGTGAAGGCATGCTTGCAATTATTATTCACTCTCTTACTACAAGTTTTCAAAGCTAAGGTGCTAGGCATTTCTCTGAGTTCTTTGAATACAGCTATGCAAAATAAATGGCAACAATAGACACGTTTTGGATTCAAGGTCAAAGTTCTATTTGGATTCAGTTTCAGTCATTCTCATTGAAACAATGGTCTGAAAAAACACACATTTCACAAGCTTATCTTTTTCCCTGCAGAATCCCTATTCTCTTACAGTGAATTAGGAAAGGAATAGTTCTTCTTGAAACATTAGAAACGCTCAAACAAGAGGAAAAGCAACTTTTAGTTGGATTGCACCCAAAGTAAAACCTACAACAGAGGGTCAGCAATCTTCCAAGGTTGCTGTGTCAGGCTGTGTTTTTTCATTCCCAAATTGGAGATTGAAGGCAGTGGCAGCCAGAAGATGCTACCTCTCAGAAGAAAAGGAACCAAGCATCTTAATTGCTGCACTTTGTCTCATGCAAGGAAGCAGCTCCCCATTTTCTGCTGAGTTTGAACTCAGCACAGATAAGGAAATGCAAACTATTTCTCTTAGCTGCCACTCGCAAGGTATTGTGCTTCAGTGATGGACCTGCTGTTTGTCAGTTAGCAGTCTCCCTCAGAGAAACCCCTTTGGGCTTCTTTGGCACCTCTGCTGTCAGCCCTAGACATCTTCAATGCGGGCTGCTTGAAATCTTCCTTGCCTTTATATTCAAAGGCACTTAGCAGATTAACTTCGTATTAGCATCTTGGTGGTAGCTGCCATTTTCTGACCTGTTGATGCTATTTAGTAGCCTGACATGGCTACTAAAGGTTGCACGAAGAGAACAGATCATGAAATTTGATGTTTATGTAATGGAGTCCTACATTTTTTAATCATGCTTCCCCCCAATACCCTCTTTTCCTTTTGATTTCCTTAAAGTCTTCTCTTTTTTCTCCTACATACAGTTGTCTCTCATTTCTCCTTCCTTTTGACCGAAAATAGTTTGATTCCAAGCTGCAATTATATTGAGCAGAGACCTGTGTGATTCATTCTGGGAGGAACACAGGCCTGGGCTACAAATGCTTTTCCCTCACTAATGCCTCTATACTCAGTTACCAATTTTTACTAGCTCACTAGTAATAGAATATCTTTGACATCTCTACTCTCAGCTGGAATCAGCTGAAATGCCCCTCAGGTTCTGAAGTTATTAGGGTAGACTGAAAAATGCACAGAGGGGCAGATAACGTGACTGCGTGAGTCTCACTGCTCCAGGAAGCTCAGGTGCTACATTAGGGCTGTTTGACATTATAGATAATTTAGAGATCTTTGCTCCAGACACTAGCCTTGGTGAAATCTTTACAAAAACAGTGGATCGGAACAACAATGACATTTAGAATTTATAAATCCATACTGATCTCTCAACTCATGCCCCTAGCTCAGAAACATGCCTTCACTCCTTATATTTGATAGCATTAAAACTCTCCAGTAAGGAATAAAAAGGATCAAAATATTTTCTTTATGGTTTGTGAAAAGGCGCTTCTTACTTTTCTAGCTAGAATCATTTATGCTAGGGGCTTTATTGCTTCTCCCTTAGGGGAAAAGTCATCTCGCATGAAGAAATGGAGGTATTTGCAACAGCTATGGAGGAATGAGACAGTATAGGGGAATTACTTTAGGGAAAGACAGCTTTAGGGAATTGCTGCAGAATAAGAGACCACAGAGAGGACCTCTGACGTGGCTGGTTCTGTACCATAAGTGACAGCACTCCGCAGCTCGCATGGATGGGGGAAGGGTGACACTACCAAAGCTGTGAATTGATTTACATATAATACCCCTCTCTGAAAAGCCAGAGTTGTGGTTTCAGAGACTTAAGTTTTTCCCACTGCAGGCTTCACCGTGGGGAATGTCACCATGGCACATCTCTGGAGGGTCCCTGAGCAAAACAGATCAAATCTGGAGAATATCTGCGGGTTAGTTTCTTTGTTTAAATAGAAGATAATAAAATTAATTTGCTGCATTCTGTGGGATCAGATTCCTTGTAACCTGTGAGTATTCTGAGGATGAATATTAGTAAACATGTTTACTAGTTAGACAGTTTAGGAGTTAGCCAGCTGAAAGAGGAAGTAGAGGACATGGTGAAAATCCTGTTCTTTTTGCAGATTTATAGACAACTGGTGAGGCAAGGCTGCAGTTCAAAAGTCTGATTGAACACCGGTGTAGGCAACATCTACACCAGTAAATTAAACAATCCCAGGGGTTGTTTCTGGGTAAAGGAAATCAATTGTTTCTATGCTATTAAATTATCAGAACAGTTCCCGGCATATTTCTTGTCTGTGCTTATTAGCACCCTTGCAAGCAATTCCTGAGTGTGGCTTGGGTGTTAGTACAGGCCATTACCAATAGGCAATGTGTTTGCAGCCACTCTGTTTGAGGGAAAGAGAATTTAATAGCATAGATATGGGCCATTCTGTGCCAGCTAGTCACATAGTGAGCACATTTCATTAGCCAGTGTTGATGTTGTATGAGTAACATGAAAGTTTACTCATTGAAATCATGTGTCTTGATTCAAAATAGCTCCAGTATGACTCCTTAAGTGATATTATAAATATGCTTCCTCAAATAATTGAAAAAGAGAGGAAAAATTAAACCAAAAACATAATTATAAGGGTGCAGGGAGATTTTAAGAACATGCTATATGGAAAATGATTTAAGAAAAAATCCATTAAGACACACCATAATGCATAAACAATACAACCAGTGTTTCTCTAGATTTCTGTAGCTCTAACTACAGCAGTTGCCTTTAATAAGCCAAAATATCTCCTGAGCTACTCAAGACCTAAAATCATATTAAAAACAGAACATAAATAATATACTGGTCTTCCTTAGAAGAGCTGATGTCATCTGCAAAGAGATTTAAAGAAATCTATAACCTATTAATTAAATCAAATAAAACAAATTCAAGAGAACGAAGAGTTTTCAGTTGATAACTACCCCTAAGTTAGTCTTTGTTATCTTTAAGGAGAAAATAGAGTTAAAGTAGTTTTGCTTTGAAATAAGACATTGTCTAGCTACTAACTGTGACTCCAAGAAATAAAAGGAAGCTACATAAAGAAAATGCAGTTGGAGGAAGTATTTGTACTTAAATGAGAAGTCAGTATAACGACTTTAAATAGAGGATCTGAGGTTCAAGGAACCTAAAAATGCTAGTTGATAAGTTTATTCTACAGGCTGTTCTTCTAGGGAAAAATAACTTACATATTCATAGGTTCCAAAATGAATATGCCAAATTTCTCTTAATTTATGTACCCAATAGCTAATTACAACAGGTGGCAAGGGGTAAAAATCTTTAAGATTATGCTTTGGCAAATTTAATGACAATTGACACCAGAAGAGAGACATCTCTGTAATGTGTCTGCTGTGGGAACAGCTAACGGGTGAGTTCATCCCCAATCCTGATTCATTTGTCAGCAAGCACCTTGGCAGACAGAACATATTTACCAGGGCTTCGGCTTGTAAGTAGCTCCAAAGCAGCCACGTCCCGCTCCAGCACCCACAGGGCTAGCAGTGCAAAGCAGGCTCACGAGGAGGGAAGCACCTGGGGCGTTGCAGGAGGAGGGTGTTTGTGTTTACTACACTGTGTTTAGGGGACACGGGAAGGGAGTGGAGACCCTTCTATTAATAGCAGTGGCGTATTGCAGCAAGGAGATCTTAGTGCCAACAAATAAATAAATAAATAAGTCTGCAGGACGCAAAGTTTCATTAGGTCTGCTGCTTGGGGAGCAGTGTGAGTCTCTCAGTGTAAGGAATAGTGCTCAGTTAAAAAACTAAAGTATGGGTGTGCAAAACTAGTCAGTCTTTCAGTCTGCATCTGGACACTGAAATCCACGTGAGAGCACTCGTCTCCACTTTCAGGGATTTGGGTAAGTTACTTTTCTCATTATTAGACTCAATGCTTGTAAATATGCCACGAAAGGCAGGAGAAGCAGTGCATTATAATTGCTCCATCTGATATACGGAGTATGTGGAAACTACACTCTGTATACTGAAATAAATGGTCTGATCAGATTAATATGCTCACTGTGCATACCTTTTATACAATACATGGAGTATATACATGTTTAAAAGGCTCCCTTCCAGGTCCCTACTATATTTGTTTTTAAATATAGCAAATACATAGCATATGCTTTTAGCATATAAGATCCTAAGTTCCTTCTTAAATACTTCGATACTTCACTTCAACATTTTGTTTGAAAATAAAAATTTAATGAAGGGATTTCAACTGAATTATAAATAGTCAAATCCTATTTACCAATGCTTCTACATATTCTAACTCCACTTGTGGGAGTTAGAGGGAAATATGCAGTTCCAGGGTATACTCAAGCAGTCTTGCATTCATAGCCATTAGTTTCAGGCCTCGCTCGATTAATGGAATCTTTACCAACACCAGGAACCTACTGCTCAGAAGGCTTTTCTGGATCAGAGCCCAGTATTTCTGTCAGTGTAATGCACTGTTACTCTTACAATTAATGATATAACTAATGAAATATGAATGGACATGCACACATGCCTGTGAAGTCAATAGGCGATTTCTCAATGACTAACAGGCTGAACACTGGATCCCAAGACCATCTCTAGGTACAAAACTGCATTACTAAAATCCTGGAAACTGATTAGTTGTACTCAAGCTGCATACAAAGGAGTGATTGCAGATTGAACAAATCAGCTACACAAAGCTGCACAGGTTTAATTTTCAGCCCTTTTTTGATCAATCTTTTCTTTGGGATAAGTTATTTTATCTCTGGCTAGATAATTTATTTCACAAAAGTTCTCCTCCTCCTAAAACGTTTTCTTATAAGATCTGATCCCTGAATGATTTTATTAGTGATTTTAGTTTCAAAATGTTTATATTAAATGCACAAATGTAGAAAACAAACAAATTAGTGTGTGGCAGTAGTAACTGTTAAAGGATTAATATAATTTTTCCTCCAGAGTTATGTCATCCTAACAACACTGATTACAAGCCATTTAATTAGCTTTATGTTGAAATCAAACATAACTGTGCCTATTAAATATTCATGCATACTACTTATTTGTACTTGTTTATTTAATTACTTTATAAAGGCATCTATTAATGTGGCTTACAGGAACTTCACATTCAGCTTGAAAGCCTGCTTTGCTCCCGAGGATGTGTCATGTGAATGGATAAATTAGTAATTCACTGAATGAAATAAGCTTTCCACTGCAGAACTGGGATGTGGCAGAGAAGGCAGAAAGGGAAGGGATGGATCAAGAACCAGGTAGCCTTGAATCTGTCTCCTGAAAACGGGCATTAAGGATGAGAGAGACAGGACATCATACAGCTGCACTCTTTTTTTCCTGATTGTGTGTTTTAGTACTAGGGAGACTTTGGTTTGATTCCTGCTTTGTCTCATCCAAAAAGCAGATACATTTAAAGACAGAGTTTTGCTCCAAATTTTCCTCATTTCACTTCATTCAGCTAACCAGGGTAGGCAGATTCCATGGAAAAGGCACTTTTCAGATAATTGCTAGCTGGATGTTGCCAGTATTTTGCACTTTTAGGGTAGTCAGCTGTCAAATAATGCAGTTAACAGCTAGTCAAGCTACTTCATGAACACTCTAATCTTAGAACAAACTTGATTAGTACTCACTCTTGTTCTAGCTAACCATCTGACAATGTATGTGGCCCCTGTGAAACCTAGTGGGCTGGATTCTCTGTTTTCTTCTTCATTTTGAATAGTGTTTTCACAAAGCCAGAGCAGTTGCAAAGCAGATGATACAAAAATAGCTATCAATCCTCATGGCAGCATGTTATATCAGCTCTTCAGTGCTCCACATGAGTATAATTGCTGCAGAACAGTGGAAACCATTTGTAGAAATGTTGTTCTCTGGATCTGACTACAGGGTTATCAAGCAGCCTCTAAAGTACATATCGTCTCTCTCTGTACAAAGAGATAGGAGAGATAGGAATATGTATGGCAGACTGGAAGTAACCAGAAAGGTAAGCAACCCACCAGCCAAAACCTTTCAAAGACTCTTCAGTCACAAGAACTCGAAGCACTCTGCTAGAAGTATCAAACACTTGCATGATTAATAAGCAGTAACATACCTGAACAATGCAGGAAGCCTAGAGACGTAACAAGAGAATATAATTTGGCTTTAAACAGAAAATATGATTTAGAATGTATGTAGTGACTGAGCATTACTATTTTACTTCTAAGCAGCATTTGCTAATCGTTATTTGCAATCAATTTTTAGTCTTTGTATTAGAGTTTTAATAAGTTAGAGATTATGGAAGATCAAGGGACAAAATAAGGTTCTCCAGTTTATCAGTCATTTCTCAGTAACATTGAAAACCTTGGGGGTAGCTTATCTTTTCATATTACTTTTGTACAAACCAAAGCAAATTGTATAGAGATTTAGGTAACTACTTCAAGCTGTATATATGAACAACCCTCAAACACAAAAATAATTACTACAGATAACCACAAGTATTTGTTTATAGTTCTGGTCTGACACCTACTGATTACATGCTGGGGACTTTCTGTAAGAAAAGCAAAGAAAAGCAGCAGAGAACTTTGCAGTTTTGACCAGAAAACGCAAATAGAAGAACAAACCAATTACTAATGCCACGTGCCATTTTCCCTGTGGCACACACCAAAAACCTATGAGCAGTTCATATGATAGTGTCCGTAAGCAGCAATTAATGCACAAAAAGAGCTGCTCTGTAATTTCTGAGGCTTCACACTGCCAGCATGTTTTTCACTGGTAATTAACAGCAAGAAATGATACATCAAAAAGTGTCAAAGAAAAGCAGAGACTTTGCGGAAGCACAAGGAGGCTGACACTGTGCAAAAAACCCCCCTTTTTGGTCATTTTCAANATTAACAGCAAGAAATGATACATCAAAAAGTGTCAAAGAAAAGCAGAGACTTTGCGGAAGCACAAGCTGTTTTTAAAGGAGGCTGACACTGTGCAAAAAAAAACCCCTTTTTTGCCATTTTCAATAATATTATATTTTAGCACCTTTTTGGTTTGCAACTGTGTCCTGTCACCTTCAAAGAATTCACTAAACTTATTATATGTGGTGCACCACAATTCAAAGCCAAAAATATTTCCATCAGGATAGAAATTAGTTATTGAATTTCCAAATACGAGGAATCTGCCTTGAGAAAGAATGTCCTATGTCTCTAGGAAAATTAAATCTTCCCCAGATGTTCCTATAACCAGAAAAGTCTTAAGTATTCTCTCTAAATTTAAAGCAGTAATAGGGCATTCAACAGTCAATAACAAAATCTGTAACTAGCTTAAACAATTTTACTCACTGAGACCTTTCAGCATGAGTGTTTGCCACATTTTGAGATCTTCAGTCTGGGTTTATTTCTTTAATTCTTTCTCCAATGAATGGGACTATCTACATGTGGAAAAAATAATTAATGTAAGAATTGGAATTCTAAGTAAACTTCATTTTCTATTCAATCCATACACCAGCAGAACCTCAGTTAACTGCAATAGGCACTTGTAAAAGATCACAAAAATCTACTTTAAGATAATTATTCATCTCTCTCTTATGAGATGCATCATAATTCTTTTCAAAAACAGAGCCTTGGTGCTATGCACCTGCAAAATTACAAACTGCTCTTAGATTTACTAGCTGATGAAGAAAGGGTGAACTTTTATGTATGTCCAGGGAGGCTGAGTTAGATGCTGAGCTGTATGGAGAGAAGAGAAAGGAAAAGGAAGGAGAAAAGATTCAGAATTTATTTTTATTTTTTTACGTTCATTCTTTAACATTTTGTTTCTATGTGATATTAAGATATCATACAGGAGGTAGTTGTGATGCACAAGTACCGTAAGGGATATTTTTAAGCCGTTCAGAGTTGATTTAGAAGATGGTATCTATGAAACTATAAAAAGGACATCTCTGAAAGACAATGTTCCCAGTCCTGCACACTGAGACCCCCAGGTATCATAACCAAGACATGATGCAGCTGGTAAAGTTGGCAGTTTCCCACATAATTGAAAGTCTCATTGGTCTCACTGAATTTCTATAGGCACTCTTGCTGTGCTGGGAAAGAAATAGTTATCTGTACCATCTTGCCCACTGTAGTAACATGGGGAAGGTTATTACTAAAGACTCTCACTCTTCTTATGCCCTAAGGGGAGTATTTGACAGTCCACACAGCTCTGCTGCTCTCTTGCCAGATGCCAACACATACACCCATCCCCTGGCTGAAAGCAGCCGTCCTCCCTTCTGCGATGATGAGTGCCTGGTCATACAGCACAAGTTAGCTCTGCTGCTCCTCTCACACTTTCTTCCCTCCTGAGTCCTGCTCTGGAGCACAGTGGCTAGATAAAGATCTTACACTTTCCTTTAAATAGCTGTGACCTTTCAAGAGGCAGACACGGACGCACTACAAAGTCCAGTTAACTTTTATCTTACAGGTGTTTGGGCTTGAAAACCTTGCTGACATTCTGGGCTCCATATGTGATACCAGTGCTAAAATAGTTAGAAAACTTGATGGGAGTGTCTTTGTTTTGCCTTGAAGAAAAGCCAAAGCTAGAGAAGCTTTTGGGTAACTTCATCCCTTCAGATCCAGAATACAGTCACAGTACTGTCAATCGTAATGATTTTATATTGCATCTCTAATGAATCTTATCTGCCTGCTGCATGGAAACATGATTAAAGGCAAGGTGTGTCTGTCTTTTTGTTTATTCAAAATGGCTTTCATGTTCCATAAATATCGATAGGATTGAAGCTAACTGGATGACTGCCATTTCAGATGTCACGTGAAAGTAAAGCTGCTAGTATTACTATCATAGGTGCCATGACTCCCAGGAGTTTTAAAACAGACTGAAACCTTATGCACAGGCAAAACAACTGTCAGTTTATAGCGCTGGAAACTAGAGAGAACAGAACATTAGGCAACCACTGAAAGGAGCATGAGGGCCATGTGGTAGACGTAGCTGGTGCTGGAGGACAGAGGCAAGAAGGAGTACAGAAGGCAAAATGAATCATATGGCAGTTAGAAGTGGCACATAAGAGGCAGCCTGGGAAAGAACTAGTATTTGTTCTATTATGTTCATTTGGGTGAATAACTTCCCTTCAGAAAATCCGAAGGAAAAATAAGACTTTAAATATTAATTAGTATTTCAGAACAGTATAAAAAAAACTTAGAATTTTTGAGAACCGACTTGTGACTCTGTAATGTGTTGGATTCACGCTCACCTGCTGACAGAATGCAAGAAAATGCCAAAACTTTATATAAGTAGGTTTTATCATTTCTCTACAGGAAGGATTAAGATCTCTCCCCCTTCTTCTTTTCTCAGAATATTCTTGTAGTTTCTGAGCCTTTTTTCATCATCTCTAGCAAAAGCAGATGTTCTTTGACCTTTCCTCTTGAGAACTATAAATAGACACAAAGGGAATATGAGACAACAAAAAATATGCCTGTTATCATAAACAAGTGTGTCTGTGGGATATAAATATTATCTGATAGAGAAATAGCAATTTTGTTGTCTTGAACTGTGTCAGCATGAAAATTAAGATTATTTCCAGATATTTTCCTTGAGTCTGTAAATTAACATGTGTAATAGGAAGTGCTTCCTCATTCCTCTTTGGCCTTATATTCAGTAACAACTGCATGCTATTTTATCAAACTTTTTAAATTTCTATTTCTCACCTCTGGATTGAGCCCAAGTCTGAAAAATTTGCTTCCCAGAGATAGTGGCTTGGAAAGTAATAACCAGCTAAAATTAAGACCTTAAAATGGAAAGAAATCAGCTAAACATGACTATTAAATGTGTACCCTTGTCAACTCAAGCTGTGAGTTCAGATCTCAAAAGATAGGTGGCATCCAGCTGACTAGGCGCTCAGATAAGAGATGTTATCTCTCAGGAATGCTCAAGTTCAGCAGAGAGCAGCATTCCCACAGAGCCGCTAATGAAGTGCCACCACAGCCGTGTTGTCTGAGGCTACAGAAGACCCACAATTACCATCTTATCGCACCAGTGATACAGTCGCTCCAGCAGTGTAGAGAGAGGCCTTGTGTCTGGCTGACGGCCAGCTTGCACGTTTTCCTTCTGCCTTGCCTCAGCCTCACGGGGGTATGCAAGGCTACGCTTCTTGTTCTCGAGGTGTCAGAGGGCACCGTTTATCAATGCCGACTGCTTGTCATGAGACATCAGGCACTCGGCGCTCGTCATCAACATTTTGTAACTGTGCTGTGGGAGGTTTCTGATCACAGATGCGAGCTCTGAGGAATGCTGTGTTCCCAGAGAAGTCACATGATGCAGAGTCCCGAGCCTGCTATGACTGAAGCCAGGCTTTAAAACAAGATTCTTGGTTGTCTCCTTGTCTGAATCCGAAAGACAAATTCTTCTTTTCTCAAATCATTTTTTCAATAAGGAGTTAAATTTAAGCACCAATAAGTAAATGTTAGTGCCACACCTCAGTCAGTTTACCTAATGTCATTCACCCTGACAAAGAATATTTTCCCATTGTAAGAGAATGTTGTCATTTAAAATCTGTGCACAGCTTTCAAGACGGTTTCTGAGAATTACTAAATACTGTGCACCTGTAGAAGTCAGTAATGTCTTGGGATCCATCTGCATGAAGTTACTTTGCAAATGAGTACTTTTCATTGTACCAAATTCAGAGGATGAAGGTCGTTCACACATAGCCTGATTTCCAGAATATACAATTTGCCCTGAAGTTAGGGCTGATTAATGTCTCTGAAAATTCAAGCTTTAGGCTTTTTTATTTCTTCTATTCCAAATCAGGTATTGTTATTTTCTGTGGAAGTTCAGGTGAGAGCCCTGCTGCACAGCCTTTGTGCTGTCCTCATGTGTCTTTGTTTGTTTCAAGTCTAGGTGGAGTTTTATCTTCAATGTGTCCCTGTGTGTAACATTAGTTCAGAAGAACACCTCACAAAAAGAAATTTAATGTTCCTTGTCACATAGTTTGTTCTGCAAGTACCTTCTTCACATGAGCTAATGCCAATCCTCTTTTAAGAACTATTGATGGTTGAGCTCCTAAAACAATTTTCTATATACATTTTTTTACTCTGGTTTCCTGAGGAAGCTTATAGATCTGTGTGATCTCTCCATCCATCTGTCTATATCAGCCCTGTCCCTACTGCCACCTAATTGTTTAATTTGTTCTTCAGATGCAACCAAATCTGTCAAGAGAGGAGGTTATTTCAAATATAAATAGGACTATGTGTTTGGAAACACTTCTTAGGGAGTATAGCCGAGAGAGCCAATTGAATATCCCATTTAAAGGCAAGCTTCAAAAAAAGCTTTATATTTATCTGCCCTCTTTGGCCTGAAGTTAGTTGAGACTGTGCACACAGGTCAACCCCTTCACACAGTCATTGATTGAAATCGGCTGGCCTTTGCTCTGCTGAGAGCTGGTTGATGGGAAGGGAGCTGGGGAGACATTCTATGCATGTGCCAGATAGATAGTCGGGGTTACTGTGATGAGAGATGTTGTCCTCTACTGTTAGAGGCAAGAGTGAGTGCAACTTACTTGCCCCACACAGGTGTCCATACCCCATCTTTGTCTTCCAAAGGTACAGTACTTAGAGACAGTTTGGGACCATCAAGTCAATAGCAGTAGGTTTTTGATGGAAGGCTGCATGCACTTAATTTGAATATATCAAAAATGAATCATGCCTGGAACACAGCTCCTTAATGTCTATATTTTTTTAGTTCTTGCCACATTCTCTGATACTGTTTTGGTCTCTGCCACCAGGCACACTCTCAAGACACAGATCAATAGTATGTGCCAAGCATGTGTAAAGGGCAGCATGTTACCCCATGACAGTTTAGATTTAGCCACCCTGTTTTAAGGGAAAAGAATTTTAGTCTTGAGGACATAAAGTGTTATGTGCCATCTGATGTCATGGTCACAGAACAATTCAGACTCAGCTTTGGGAACCAGGAGATTTTTAAAATAATATTTCACACATAATGAAATACACTCAGACACTGTATTATTCCTCTGTTAAGCATGGTAGATTGTAAGTAATAATAATTTAGAAAAGTTTCCTTTAGTCTCTGGACACAGGAAAGTCAGCTGATATGGGATATTTTACTGATCTGCAACTGGAAACATAACCATTGTTTTACCATGGCATTATACTGCTGTGTTTGTGGGTGGATATATATGTGTTTATACATGTGTACACATATATGTGTGTCTGTTACAGGTATGCATGAAATTGAATACAGTGAATCCCCCCAAACAAAAGCTTTGTTTTTTTTTCTGCTTAATACTGCTTAATACACCAAAGTTAGGCTAATCAAGATGTGCAATCATTAGCTTTGCAATTAGAGCTATCAAAATGTATGCAATTAGAAAGCTGGCTAAGCAACATGGACACAGGAAAGAGAGATGACAGGATAAAAATCTTACATAGGTACTGCATAGGTCATGTAGAATATGGTAGGTGAATATCTTCATTCATATGCCATGCAAAGTAATAGTATTTTTCAGTATATATGCATGATAATAAATTATTAAAATTATGATCTAACATCTGCACAAAATTACACCAAATTCCAAAAAAAATGAGTAGTGTTAAAGTGCTTAAATTATCTTTAGTCTTGGACTATTCTGATTTAGCAATAGGATTGCAATAAATTATAATTTGAATGATGTTTGTTGAAACAGATATTTGCTGCAAATGTGCGAATCACATTCATGGAGAATGTATTCATTTAATGCATGTATGTATAATTTCTCTTTTTCTTTCTTGACAAATATTAAAAATAAACTGCACTTCCATCACAGAACATAATTTAGTTAATATTGAACATATAGATGAAAAATTATTTTTCTTCTCAACAGTGTTAGAACAATACATTATTAATCAGGCAGAAGGAAAAATACTGCAGTGCAGTAATGTTTAGCATTGTTTTTACTCACTGGTTTCCTAGTTTGTTGATCTGAAGTATTTATACATACACACAGTAGAGACCAAATCACCAGGGTGAGAAATTCAACATAGCTTTATTGAAAATAAACCTACAATGTCTCTGAGACTACCAATTTGTGTACCTGTGCAAGAAAAATATTTGAATTTCAGAGTACCTTCCATTGCGCAGTTTACACCAAACTACCTTTCCATGCAGAATAAAGGACGGAGGGCCTACATCCAGTGAATACTAATTGGATAACGGTAACCACTTGGCCATGACTGTAGCTCTTCTTGAATAAAGCATGACAAGTATGAGGAATGAGTTTTGATATGATTCAATATTAACTTGAGCAATTTAAGCAAGGAGGAGATACATGAAGTAATTAAACTACCACAGCCAGATGCAGCACACAATGTTCAAGGCAGCACCGACTGGCGATTTAAAGCCTCGGGTCTCTTCACTAGTTAGCTCCTATGGCAATAGCATTACGGCAGTCCTATGGCAGTAATGCTGTATATTAGCCCATTTTCAGGGCAGACAGTGTGCAGCTGTCTAAATAACTGAAGCCATAATCAATTTGTGTACCAACTAGCAAAAAAATAAAATCACATAAGTTCAAAAAAGCATTCACCCATAAATTGTTTCGTATGCTCCATCAAAGTATGGTGGTGCAAAGCCTGTATGTCAGAGTCACGCTGACTTATTTTTGCTTTTTCTGAGGAAAAAGCAGTATAGGATCCAAACTGCAAAACAGTGGTTACCAGGATTTTAACTCGCATCAAGTGGACTCAGCATTTCAATTCCATCTTGCAAAACCTAAAGCGGAATTTGATCAAATGCCAAATTGATTTTAAGATTGCTTTTATGACTTATGAAAGCACTGCTCAATTTGGGATCCGCTGTGTATATTTATCTTCAGTTCTGTCTGTACACTCTTATCCCACACTGCTGTTTGAGAACAGCCATCCATCCTAAATTAAAGGTGCACACACTTGTCTTTGCCATGTGTACTGGAGAAAGCAGTGATTTCTGGCTTTAGGCTGAAATGTCTAAACTCACTCAAATGCATCATAAATCTAAATCTATTTTACCTTGTGATGTTGGCTGATTTTGTAACCATAGCAGGATATTCTTTGTTTTATATTTAGCTCTTCTGTTGTTGCTAAATGCTAGATGCTGAGCAGCAGCACTTCTTTATATGGGTTAAAAAATAAGTTTGTATGAGAGGAAGGAAGAAAGGAAGGAAAGAAGGAAGGAAGGAAGGAAGGAAGGAAGGAAGGAAGGAAGAAGCGAGCATTAATTCAGTGACACTAATGCCCATACAATTAATTTTTGACAACGTGGAGTCCTTTTGAAAATATCATCCAAAGAAAACATCATCCCAAGACCATCCCAAATAGTACTAGCAAATGTACACACCCAGGCATCCCAGGTTATCCTAGAAACAAGAAATTCCATCACAGGAATTTCAGAGGACTGGTTTTCTACCAGTTAAGGCAATCATTTGTTGCCTCCATACTATGCAGAATGCTTTCTCATACTGACTGAGAAGTTTGTGATAGTTAGAATTTGTTAACAACATTTCCCAAAATCTTCCTAAAAGTTAGCATGCCAAATTGAGGGAAAAAAAAAATACTGATGAACACCATAGTCTTAGTTTGTAAAGTGCAGTCTATAAATCAATAATATTAATTTAACAGTGTTGCTCCAAAATGATTAAGCCAAAACCAGAGTCCGTATCCCAAATTATTTTTTCTTGGTGTTTTTTGAATAAAATTTAAGGATCCTCAGGAGAATCAATAGGCAATTAGGCAATTACAAAGCTTTTGGAAATAGTTGCATAGGTGCCAAAAGACAAGAATTACTCTCAGCAAAATTTGATGTACAGAATGCTAAAACTTTGTAAAAACTTTTCAACATCAAAAACATACCGTCCTTGATTAACAGAAAGCATAACAAAGCCTAAGGACCTGTACACATCCTGGAACAAGGGTAAATGATTGATGCTTTGGTACATGAAATGTTAGTGGCTGCAGTACATTAAGCCATTTGGCATGGATTCAGACATGAAGCATGAAATTAGCTAAATGCTGTAATGATAGCCTAATATGAAGGACAGAAATATTTTATGTGATACAAATGATTTACAATATGAAGAATATGGGGAAAAAACAATTTTGACATGGATTTCCAGTATAAAAATTATATTAGTTAAATTAACGCAAGCATGTTAGTTCTCTTCAAAGTCATTCTGGAGATATCTGACTCAGATACACATTTCTACCAGCAAATAGGTCAAAAGACAAACATGTAACTTAACAAATATTTTAGAAATAAATAGAATAATAGAATAGATAATAGAAATAATACCATAGCACAGAATTTCAATAATAGAAACATTTTTGGACCCTGAAATAAAATGTTTACTGTATTCCAGTTCTATTTTCTTTTAGGGTCTCAAAAAGTTTTTTTTTTTTGAAGTTTAGATATGACATTTTAAATAGACACAGTAATGTGTGGCATGCAAGTTCATGTGTTGCTGAAAAAAATAAGAAAATAAGACTTGTCTAGATCAGAATATCATGTGAGTTTTTTTTTTGAATATCACCTTGAATTGCAGTGCAAGTTTTGAAACAGGAATTATTTTTTCATTTAACTCATAGTAATTTCATAATACTGCCAAAGGAGCCTGCAAAGGTCATAATTTTAGCATAGACCAAGGAGGAGCCTGTAGAAATTGCTCATAGTACTACTAGGAATGACCAAAATTAAGGAATATAAATGCTTCCATTTAAAGGCATCTTTCAGTATGAATCCCCCCAAAATGGGATTAGGTATAAATTTCCTCAAGAATCAGGTTATTCAGTAACTCTCAAGATATAATACATTAAAATGATTCAGTACAGGTCATATAAAAATAAGATATTATATGGAGGAACCAATCAGTCTGAATCATTGTGACGAGCTCTTTTAGAAGAAGAGAAAGTAATGTCTCTTGCTGGCCGAGTATTTTTAAATATGAGCTATTGCAAGTTACCTCTCACAGTTTATTCCCAGTTTCTGCATGTCCACCATTTAGTATTCAGAGCTATTTTCACAGAGATGCAGAATACTGAGGGAGGGACAAATAAATTCAGTTGCAATGGGAAGAATGTAAATAAGTAAATAAATACATAAATAAAGTCTTCTGAAAAAAAAAGCAAAGCGACAATTTGAAGCTGGTCACCTCAATTAGCAAATGCTTGCAGGCATGAACACACTTGTGGCCTCTCTGACTTCTCTGCCGAAGAGGCCTTTGCACCACTTATTCTGATAAATTATAAACTGATAAATCCAGTCATTGCTGATAGTATTTGTGACTCCCTCTACTATTAGAGCATCATAAAATTCCTAAGGAAATGATTATACTGTATTTTGGTGATGATAAAAAAAAAAAAACTACGGCCACCTAGGGGATGAGAAAGATGAAAGAAATACTGAATTAGCATTCATTCAACAGCACAATCACATCTATGCATAGATCCTGAATTAAAATGACACACACAGCATCCACCCCTTAAACTGGGTTACCTAGAAAGATTATGGAATATCCTTTCAGTTGTTTTTTTCCATCTAGAAAAGCATTTGTGTTTGTCAGTAACTGTCTAGGCTATTTGACTATATCTTGCAGTAGATGAATCAATTCTTTCAAGATTCCTTGTAAATTTCCTTTTCAAGATTTTTCCTTCATTTAGTATAACTGTCTTGAAAACTACTTTTTTTCTTTTTGATTTAGTGAATGTACAAAGCATATAAGGCACTATGACATAAGCACAAGAAAATTACACTAGTAGAACCCTGAATAAGGGTTGCACACTCCCATCATCCCCAATATATCTATATTGCAACACAGTCCAAAATATAAAATAATGAAGATCGCATTTCAGCCACCACCCCCAATTATGTTACAAACAGATAGAAAAAGGGTGTCATTTTCTTGTCTTCTCAGATCACTGGCAAAATCCTTTCTTTAAAAAAAAAATAAAATAAAGGAAGCATTTCAGTGACAGTCTTCCAGAAATAGACACATAGCCTCATTTTCTCATGAGCATTGCAGCTACAGAGTCCCTCAAGACTGAGAAGGCACTGACAGAGTTATTTACTCAGCTTGTTGGACCTCCTGCTACTATGCCTTCCTGCCTTGTCCAAACCTGGAGTGACTAGTCAGTCCATCACTATGCATAGATCTACCAAGTTACGTTAAGTTGGGGAAGTGTCTGTATGTCACACCAGATTATTTTTTATCTATTTCTCTTTCCAAAACTAGGGGGGACAAAATGTGTTATCTGTTTATGTTCCTCAAGTTTATTGCATAGTGGTTGCTGAAATTACACTGATTGAAAGATGACCGTAGATAAAAAGTGGATGAGAATTTTGTATTATGACATATAGGAAGCTATTAACACAGGTTTCATTGTAACTAACTTTTATTATTACAGCAGCCCCTCAAAAGAACCATAATACACGTCTATTTTTTAACAATACTGAAGTAGGCTTATGAAACATAAGTCAGAAATAGAAACAATGTGTGACCCTGGGGTATTAAGACATCAGGGGTTTATCACTGAAGTGGCTTATTTCTAGTAATAATACACATTTTTAATTTACTCTGTATGATGTTATTTATCACATTTAAATACAGATATACATTATATTAAATGTTATGAAAGCAATACAGATTAAGATAATGGAGAATCGAGTATATCAAAACAACTCTTTAGTGTATTATAGTAACCTCATTAAGTCAGTTGTAAGCCCATTATTAAATTCTGAGGTTTCTTCTAGTACCTGGATATCTGTCTCATCAGGATATCAAGGCTCAGGCTTTCCCTGACTGAAGCAAATGGAAAAATGTCTACAATGCCAACATGAGTGTCTAAGAAATGTTTCATCTCAGAGGAAGAGACTATTATGGAGTTAGTCTTGGAGAACAGGAATATTCATGATGTGTTACAGCTAAGCATAACAACACTGTTATTAATTACACACAAAATGAATATTTATTTCCAGTATTCAGATTCTGTTTTACTCTCTTTAATGTAATCTTCATGACTGACAGTGGGTAGCTTAAGAGCCCTTTTGGGCAGAGATGATCCACATTTCTATAGCTAAACATCATTACCTAAATATGATATATTTTCATTCTTTTGAGGATTCCTCCGAATACCTTGAATTTTTAAAAAATGTTAAAGATTTTAGTATCTCAAGGAGGTCCCAATGGCAAAAATAGATATAACAGTAATTAACTGTGCTATTTGCAACACCAGGTCCACTTTTGCTGTGAGTGGGAGGAAAAGGGATAGAGAAGAATATGGGCTGTGAAACTGCATAATTTTACCTTTGTAATCCTAAGAAGCAGTAGTTGGAAGGAAGATAGCCATTGCTTCCTTAATACAGTTCAACTGTCCTTCACTTTCACTTCCAGTAAATCAAGTCTACTAAGTTACATAAAACATAATAAGTGTTAGGTATAGAAAAGACAGACATGTCTTGGCGAATTTACTTCCCACCGTGTTTATTTCCAGTGAAGTTATCAAAATAAAAGTCAGGATAATAGGAGAGAGAAAGAGAAACATGAATACCGAGAATAAAATATTTGGAAAGTCAGGAAGCTATGTGGAAAGAGAAAAGGAAGTGCAAAATAATAAAGTAATCAGCATCCAAAGAGAAATTTACAGATTATATAAAGAGCAGCATGCCCTGGTGTAGCTTCTGCTCTCTGTAAGTGCTGTTCTGAGACTTCCCCTTGTTGGTTGGTTTTGTTTTCTTCAGTATCCAAGATACAGCCCCCTTAGCATCTGGGTGATTTGCAGTCATATATATATATATATCTATTTTCATAAAGCTATCTCACCATTTTGTGCGTAGGAAGTAAAAGGCAACAAAGCTGCCAGTTATAGCATCAAAAAGTTGGAGAAACTGTGCCCTTGACACTGGCTATCCATATATTTGGGATCAGGAAAAACAGGGGAAAATATGCCCTGGGACAAATATTCCCAGATGTGCCCATTCCATAGCAAGGTGAGAGTGAGGTGGGAAAAGGCATATCCCCCACCTGGAAGGAATCACTGGTGTCAGAGGGTGCTGCAGGTCTCATCTCCTCCCATTAGCTGTGCATCCAACACCCACACAGTTCCCCTCATAATGAACGCCCAGTCTCAAACAGGTTCCTGGACTTTGGTGCTGTTATTAAAAATGCACCATGGGCAGAGCTTTCTTTTAGAGTCAGAGGGAAACGACTGCAAAGGCCTTAATGCTTTTTAAGAGATAGTCAGGAAAGTTGTTGAATTTCTGTCAGTTAATGTTTTTGAGAAGAGGCTAACCCTGCAGTTTTTGGGAGTGAGGTGGAGTGGCTTCTGCTGGGGGCAGAATGAGAAAACACTGTTTCTGTGAGGTACATTTCACTCCATTTTTTAAGATTTTCCTTAGGAAAGAGAAGTCAATTTATATAAGTTATAAAGCTTGGGAAAGTCAGAGAAACAAACATTCTCTTCGAAATCTTTCACCTCATTCTTTGTGAACTGCTGTTCTACTAGGAAGATAAACCATAAAGCAATAACAGCCTCATTTCCCTCTTCCAAATTCTTCCCTCTTTGGCAACTAAAGTTATTTCTGAACAACAAAATCCACTCTGTGATCTTAATAACATATGCTTCTATTCCAGTATGGTATTATGAATATGACTTACAGTTTCAGTGGGAGCCAGAAGCATTCAGCACCTCTGATAATCCATCTGTTTCAGAAGCTTGACAGGGAGGAACAAACTGCCCACTGCTGAGCTAATGCAAATTAAATATATACCAATTAATTAACTAGAAATCTATATTCCTATTTAAAATGCAATTATAGAGGAGTATAGCTACTATAAAAATACAACTAAACACGTGTAAAGTTTTTAGTACAAAGGATCGGTATCACGGGCTTAAACACTCCAGTGTGATGAATTTTGTGTTCTGAATGGACTGAAGTGCATTTTCAAATACTAGTTATAGAGTGCAGAAAGATTAAAAAAAAAAAAGATAAAAGATAAAAAAGAAATAATAACAGTTGTACTTAAAAGAGAAGGCAAATACACAGACTGCATATTTTGAATATGCTGCTGCCAGAAGATACAGACCATCCCTGCTAGAGGCCTGCTCCTAGCCCTATGGACACTTGTTCCCTTATCTGTTAAAGCTCTGGTGCTGACTCATTGCAAATCTGGCTGCATTACGCTGGGCTAATCAAGGAGGATTCCTTGGTTAGGGCTAACAGTTCTCAGTCAGCATTTTGCTATGGAGTTATTTCTGATCATTCAAAAATGTTTTGAACTACAAAGTTTAAAACGTGATCAATAAGGTAATGGAGTAATTTTAATCTAGGATTCTGACAATTCATGTTGAAAAAGCGTTCTTGCATCTTAATCACTCTTAAAACAACATATATGTGCTATATTGCTCTGTGTTGTTATAATTCAATCAATCAGAAGCACACAGTCACAAAGCTGGTACCTCAGCAAATACCTGTGCCTCAGAAATCAGCAGCAATGGTTCAGTGCCTTCAAATCCCAAACCATCAAGGCAAACTGTAATAGCCCATATTGTGATTCTGTTTAAGATTGCATTGATTTTGCCTCCAGGAACAAAATGGATGTGGTAGAACGTAGTCTATTACTCCTTAGGAAAAGATCTGCTCCAGCCTCTGAAGGTGATTCTCAATTTCAGCTCTCTGACAGATAAACAATAATGCTTTCCTTGGACGCATTTGCATAAACTTCTGCAGAGCCAGCTGAAATCAAGGCAGTTCTGACATGTAAGCAGGGCACTTTCATAAGTTTAGTGTTGTGATTGACCTAATTAATATATCTAGCTGTTACATAATCATTTAAAATTTATTTTTAATATTTGTGTGGTTTTCAGTAATCTCAAACGAAGTCCTATATAGTGTGGAAGTTAGAGTTTAATAGAGAATAAGATCAGCCACCTATCCCACAAGCAGTGCTGTTCTCTTTTGTAGTTTTATGATCTTCTCACTTCAATCAAAGAATATTTTTAAAAAAATTATGGAGACTCCTTTTCCCCTCTTTTTATTGAATTATTTTGACTGAAAATATTTTTTGACTATTCGAACTATTTTCGTTTATCTCATTTTGCAACAGAAAAGTCTTGTACTGCTATATGAACTGTTATTTTCACTTAGAAATAAATATTTAAAACCCAGATGTTGAGAGCTGACTATTTTAGAATTTTGAAATCTAAAACGCCTCTTAGACAAACACACCTGTCATTCACTCACTTCAGTCACAATGATATTGGTAAAGAAATAGATTTTTCATCAATATAGAAAAAACATATAACTTAAGCTGAGATCTGTTTCTTATCTTGATCCTGTGGGTTGCTTGTCTTACTGCTGGTTAAACCATGCACAGCAGAAAGAAAGGAGAAGAATATTAAGAAAACATACTTGTCTTGAATAAGGTTCAAGGTCTATTAAGTAAATGATTGCAGAATCACAAGCCTTCTCTCTAATATTACACATATATGAGGGTGAGCAGTTGGCAGTTTTAATGAAGAAGATATTTCTTTGAACAGAGATGTCTGGTGCTTCTAAGTGGAGTTCAGTTACACAGTAAAATATGAATACAAATTATGGCAACTAATTGAGAGGGCTCTGTCATTGTCTCTGGGAGAGGAAAGATGCAGAATGATAAAAAATTAACCTAATTGGCACAGTCTGTAACTGTATCCCTATAAGCCTGTGTGTCTCCTTCAAAATAAAATGCATGCTGAGGAACTTTGCACACGACAAGACAGAAATAAAGGTCATAAACACCCTGGTGAAGGAGTGCTTTGATGATACTTTGAAACATAACCAACTACTTTTAAAATCCCTAAATTTGTAAAAAACTGACCATTTAGAGGCTAAACAAAAGAAGTTTTGAATAGATAGAGCATGGGAGTAATAGCGAAAGGAGGCCCAGGGAACCACAGTCATCACTCCTGTCTATTGCCCCTGTTGTAGTGATTTCCCTATTGGGGTTATGATTTGAGACACTACTGCAGAAGACACTATCCATGTCTTGAAGCTGACAAAGCTCTGGGAATTAGTGAGCTGTGGGCATGTGTTTTGTGAAATGTCTTTAATTAGGAATTAATGGGAACAAGCAGGGAACAAGTATAAAACCTCATCTAAAACCTTGGTTTATTAATGCTCTGACAATGTATACAGCTGTTTAGCTCATCCTATTGGCTTTAGAAACACACAAAAATATTTTGTTACACCAGAGTGTTTTCAACTGGTTTTGGTAGCTGCAGTTCTGTTTCATTTTTTAGCAAAATTACCAACAAATACCAGTTATGCAAGGTGCCACAGACATAAAGTGAGAAAAAGAATCCTACTTCTAATGCTTAGAGCTGAAACTATTAAAAAAAAAAGACAGTAAGATAGACAAAACAAAATTTGTCTCCATTTACAGAAAGGTAACTAAATGTGAAGCAGCTAAGGAACACATCTCAAAACATGGGAACTGAATGTAATGAGGTGGCACAACAACCAGTCTGTTGAAACTGGATCCAGTTGTCTACAGTTTTATATGCTTTTCATAACACTTGTTGATCTGAACAGATATTTTATGACAATTTTAAATGTAAACATTCTTTTAACTTTGCAGATTGAACATTTAGGAGAAAAAGTCTCTCAAACATTGCTTTTGTTATTGTAGTTTAGCATTTCACTGGCATGTAATCCAGTTGGAGGGAATAGACTTTTCTTCCTCTTATAGCAATGATCTTGTTATTGTCTTGTTCACCTATTAGTTTGTCTCTGCTGTAAACTAATAGCAAGTGAGTAAATATGGATTAGAGGCTGCTCTTGTCCAAAAAATTAGGATTATAACTGCTGTCATTTTAAGGAAGGAAGCCATATTCTGAATTCTCCCCTTAGGGAGACCCGGTACACAGGTCTAAGCATATTTTTTTCATAGCATGTCCATGAAGGACATGCATTTTCAGTATTATTTCTAGGATTTATAATTTTAAAAAGCTACCTAGTTACAAAATTACAGCTGATTTTTCAACTTTTTGAAACATATTTATATAGTATTTTACCTGCTTTGGAAGAGGCAGAGGCGATTTTATGAGTTGGTAGCAGATGAGATAATGACAGCAGTTGTTTCAAATTGAAATATAACACATTAACAGATGTGGAAGCAGACAGTTTTGAAGAACAGTTATGGTTCTGGGTGGCTAGTTAGCAAGCACAGATTTTTTTAATTTTTATAATTTCACATTTTCTTTTGCCTATAGAATGACTGAAATAATAGCATAGCAGTTTATTTTAATTAAATGAGTTGCTTCATTACCTTGTGAGAGAAGATAAAAAGATAACTGGTGTCTTTGTTCTTCTTATATTCCCTAGTATATCTTCTTGCATATCCCATGTATAATTTTACTTTAAATTTCTCTTTCCATCACACAGTCACAATATTCTAATGCATTGTTAAAAGGTATATTGGACTACTTTTTAAGTTGATTAGATGAACACACTCTTATCCATGTATAAATTGAAATGTTATGAATCTTTGCTTTAAAAATAGTAATAGTTAGCTAGTAATAATTGGCTAGTAATATAGTATATCAAAAATACAATGAAAATAGGTGAAGGTGATTTTTAAATATCACAGAGCTATTTACAAAAGTTTGTCTATTGCATTATATATATTACCATCTAGGATCAACAGGATAGTCAGCTTTATTAATAACTGAATTATACAAGAAGAAAAGGTGGAACTTTCAATATTACCTTCAATTTACATAATCTGTCTAAAAGAAACATAATTATAAACCTTTTCCACTTATATAAAATCCTGAGTCGGGACTAATAGTCAGAATAAAATTCTGAGTAGGCTGTCCTAGTTCTTATTTTGGTCTTGTCCTTTTACGTGGAAAATTTTGAGTAAGCAGATCTCAGACCCTCAAAGGCATGGTCCCTTCAATAAGGATGTCTACAGATATGTAACGCAGATTACTGTACTGGCTATTCAGATTGTTCATAAATGTAACATTCTTTTCAGCAATGACACTTCTAGTCTTTATCTGTCTTTAATCTTCCTAAAAAATTTAGCTTCTTTAAAGCACAACCCTGGTTATCAGTAGCACTATTTTAATTAGTTGGTTACCTTTCCTGTAACGCTCTCTCTTACTCTTACAACTATTGCAATTAGAAGAAATTCTGTCAAAATAACTTTTTCATTACACATCTTATTTTTCACAAACTATTATATAGCAACAGGTATATGGCAGAGAGAGAATAAATAACGAGATTTCTTTTTCTTCCCTAACTAATCAATTTCAGGTTTTGATTCACCTAAAATGAGTAGCGTGGGGAGAAACACTGGTTCTAAAAGCTGGTCTTATAGTCATTTCATAAACGTATATCTTCAGGACTTACCACAGTTAAAAGCAAGTTTAGAGATCTGTGTAACAGAAGACAGAGAATTTATGAACCACGCAATATTGCACCAGCGGGAGATTTCTCACTGACTCTAGTGGGAGTTAGAGTACTTACAAAGCTTCTTATTTCCATTTCAGATGTTATAGTGTGGCTTTCAAATAAACTTTTGCAAATTAAATGCTCATCTCCCTATCAGTGGAGCTTATTGCCTACCTACCCAAATCTGGAAATCCAAGGATCTTACTATTTTCATCCTTCCACAGAGAAAATAATCTATTTTTAATTTTTGATTAACTAATATTCAATCTTACACATGCCAAATTTATTGCTTTCCCTGTATATTTACCTCATTTATTTATTTTTTTAGAAATTCTTTTTGTAGGCAGAATGGTGGTGGTGAACGGGATCTCTGGAGATCATTCAGTTCAACCCCACACTTTTTTAAATTCTCTCTTGCAAAGACTTTTGTTTATAGGTCCTTTTCTTAAAGACTTGGGGAAAAGTTTGTAGTCTGTTGAAAGATCAAAAAGCAGAAATTATTTTAACCACTCAGATCTCTATTCTTTTTGATCATTGGCTCTAGCAATCTTCTGAGATGACATTTCTTTCTTTTTTTGTTTGTTTGTTTTTTTGTGGTTTGTTTGTTTTTTAACTTTCTATCAAATCCTTCCTTTATTTTTTTTTTTCGCATGTCTATTTTCTAAAGTTTAAACAGAAGAAAATATATGCTCCAGTCTTTTATACTATGTCATCCCAGACAAGCCATAAAACTATGACTATGACTTACACAGCCAAAAGCAGGCCTGGAAACACCACAGTATCACAATGACCCGTCTTTCCCTGCTGCAAGAAAAAAAAAGACCACTAAAACTAAAGTTATATTTCATGTGTGAGACACACACGCACTCAGCATTGTATAAGGTTGGAAAGCGTACAGCCCAGTTAGTTACTTTCTGTAGAAACACAGAGCGTGGTCTTCCCTGTGCGGAGCCCTGTGGAGAAGACTATATCTGCCCAAGTGATTTGAAGTCAGTACTACCTGCACCTCGTGTTGAAGCCTAGTGCCATCAGTCTTAGAGTGCTCCTGGGAGTAAATGCACCACTGTGCATGTGAAAAAATAAGGACAGAGACATTCTTGGATGGGAGCCCAATAATCGCTGATTACAACATTCTGCAGACTTCATTTATTAGAGAGTAGCTCAACACTGATTAATGACCATGAAAGGTGAGGGGAAACAGTGCAGTTGCAGAAGTAATTTCTTCTTTTGGGGCTGAAATTTGTCTCAAGCCCACTGAATGTATCATCAGGAGGGTCAGGGGAATTTTTCATAAGATTCATCCCTTTTTCCACAAATTGAAATAAAATCAGAATCACAAAATGTGGCCTTTTATATTTTACTTTGTCTACACAAAAACTTCTAATTTTCCTCCAAGTAAATCTCAAGCATTAATATGACTCTCCAATTTCAGCTACAGATCAACAGATGTTTTAAATCATGATCTTTTAATTATAAGATTTTAATATAATTCCCTTGATAATCTAACTGCCCCCTTTTCAGATGAGTTGATGCCATCTGGAATGCTTGTAGATAGTTAGTTTTAACATTTGGAGGAACTTCCAATTTAAAATTTCAATCTAAAGCTCTAAATGTCTATTCTATACAGGATTAAAAACAACACAATGTTGATTTGATTTGGCCAACAATATACCTTAAATTGCAAAACTGGAATAAAAGCTTTAGAAACATTTCAGTAAACTACAGCACGCTGCAGTCTTCTTTATAAATGGAAAGAATATCTCTGTTTGATAGGACTGATGCTCATTTTTAACTCCCAGGGAATTCCTTCTGTGGTAAATAAACAAATACTAATACGAGGATCTTAGGCAATTCAGGATACAGTTTATAATTCATAAATAAAGTTTTTAATAGTCATTTGGTGATTAAAAAAATAAAAGGAGGAGTCCTGAAGACTCCTCACTGTCTTTCCAGCTGTTTGAAGGAGGCAATTTTTCACTGGACTCTTTCTCTCTCCTGAAGTGACATGGTAATCTTCCTAAGAAATAGCACGGTTGTAGATCTGCTAAGACAATATGAATTAAAGGAAATGAATAAATAATGCAACTTGCCTGCTCAATTATTAAGATAAATACTTAAATTACTTTTGATGATTAAGTGGTAGCGAAGCATGCCAAATCATGTTTCAACAGAAGACTAAACAAGTTAACCTGAATCATCAGTAAAGTCAACTTAATATACCAATTGGCGTAATTCCAGTGTTATATGTCTACAGCACACTAAAGTTAATTGGTAGACATGTTTCTGTTTTCAACACATTTGTAAATTCAGAAAGTTACAAGCAGCAAGGTTAACACTAATCTTGAACACTGGGATGCCCTCTCACAAATGTGGTTAAGGCAAACAGTAGTTCAAATAACTAATCAGCAAAAATATCATTTATATTGTTAAATTGCAGAATACTTTTTATATAGTTTGATATGCAATCTTTAGGAAGGTCTTCTATTACAAGAGAAATGCAGCTCATCTATCATCTCTCAAAGCTTCTTGCACAATCTTTCAATTCAAATCCAAGCTTCGCAGTGCCAAGCAGGCATGCCAGCAGCTCAAAGTACATTAATTTTAATCATCCTAGAAGCTGAACCAAGCCATGGAAGTGCAGTTATTGAACTTAATGTCTAAAATATAAATGCCAAATCAGAAATGATTAACTTTTTTATAGGTCCAGCTTTTCTGTGGTTTCACAATGCAAAAGGAAGAGACCAAGAGGAAAAGATATGGCAGATACAAACCCAAATCATGATTTTACTTTTGTCATGTGCCTACTTATGTGCTTGCAAGACAAGAACAGAGAATGATGTTAGGGAAAGCAGGTGCCATTGCTCCAGTCTGAGAGCATAGTTAGTCCCATGAGTCAGTGTATTTGGTCACTGTGATGTCCAAATGGCCATGCCATTCCTTACATAATCTGGACCAACATGATGTGCCACTATATCACCTCAATAATCTTGATTTTAAAACTCTCCCTTTTGCACTTCAGAAATTAAGATGAATCTCTCCAAACTCTGTAGTCCTGAAAATATAAACTGTGGTAATGATTAACTTCATAATTTCATATATTAAATAATTTCTGACCTTGCATGATTTGTAATTTGATTGTTTGTATGTTTAAAAGCAGTATGTTTAAGATCTTCATGATAAATAGAAAATAGTCTTCCTAAATACCACAATGAAATCTAATTCTGTCTTGAGCTTAATTTTTGAGTTAAAGTGACATTTTAGCTATGTCATGTCATCTATACTATTCTGCTCCTTACTTCTTTCATTTTTCATGTGTTCAGACTCCATCCAAGATCTGAATAATTGCATTTTTCACTGTAGGCAAGGTAGTGACACTGTGCATTATTATTAATCTTTGAGCAAAGAGAAGAAAACCAACAAGATAAGAAAATTAAGAAAAGCTAAATTATCATCATTTAGAGCTGACAAGTTATAATAATCTGACTAAAACAGCAGAAAATACTTGGATTATGTCAATAGTGAAAAAGTGAATGACATAGTTGACCTAGATTTAGCAATGCTAGCTTGGGTCCTGCTAACAATTCAGCTGAGGGATGAGTTTTGCATTTTACTGCAAAAACTACTTTATTTTATTACAAATTAATTGCAAATCCTCCATCTAGTTAGCTTCATGTTAGCTCATATATATCAATGTATGCTTCAGTCAAGGCTTTAGATTTCATTTTATTCCTGTCTAAATGTAATTATTCCAAACATTTCTGATCACTTGAACCACTTTCCACGGAGCATTTCTTTCCCAAGGATGTACGATGGTTATGCCGCATGCCTCTTCTCAGCCTGAACCCTTTCCTCAGCTTAGTAAGCTTGAGTGCTACAGCTGGTCTGTGCAAATGAGTTTGGAATCAGGCATGTGTCTGCCCAGGGCTCGCATCCGCCACACATAGCTCTAAGATATCCGTGTTTCCACCTCCCAGCTGAAACCTCCCAGCACATGCTCTGATCCACCAGACTGCCCCAGTGCAGAGCCCTCAAGCTGTTATATCTTTGCCTACAAAGCTTTGAAATAGAAGTATTCATACAGTCAGTGCTCGCTCCTCACAGAAGCAGTATCTAGTCACAGCCTTTCTCAGCTTTCAAGTCTGACTCTCCTCTTATCCCCTGTCCTACAAGAGGGTCAAGGTGAGGTGCAAGTAGGAGTCCTAGAGCAGATGCCACAGAGTTTAGTGTTTATATGCTTTACAAGTCTGACCTCAAGTTCAGCTTCACACCAGAGCCCTTCTAACAACACAAACATTCCACTTCATTTACTATAATAATTAATTAAATAATTTAATATATTATTAAATATTTAATAATATATTCATCCCAGATATTTCAGTGGTGATTTATGCTATAGATTGATTACTGAAACTTCTATATTTGCCATGTTTGCTGCTATCCACAGCCAACAAATTTCCATCTTCTCTGAGTTCATGGCATTTCTGTGAAAACAAACAACATAAGGTTATTTGTATGAACCTCATTTATATTTTTGTGTGTGCATGTGCATGTAGTATATATACATATACATATATACACATGCAGACTTAATCATATGAACCTTTTCTTCCTAGGCACTGGTAGCAGTTCACCCAGCTAGACTTTTTTCCAGTACTTTCCTTCCTTAACAGCGAGATATTAAATATATTCTCGCACTGTCCTACCTGGTATCATTACTGAGGCAAGCGGTACAACCAGCTTCAGGCCCTGGTTTCAAAATTGAGACACCGATAGGAAGCCTTGACTTGGCTTCCAATATTTGCTTCACATTTCCTCAGAGTAAAGCTAGCAGAAGTCTTTTTTTCAAAGCCAGTAAAAATGAAGTAACCCTTTCTGTTAGCTTTAAACCAGCCTTAATAAAACTCATTCACTAGGGCTCAGATGTATTGTTAAAAATGTCAGCTGAGACTCCTGTTAAATAGAATTTTTTTCATGACTCACTGACCTTTCAAAAGAACCCAAATCAGATGAGATCCTCTTTATATGTTAACATCAAAAGCATTCACAATTTGCAGTTTTGCATGGCTCACACATGAAACAAAAATAACTGGGTTGTTTAGGGTTTGTTTAGTCTGTAAGGGTATGATTATATTCCAAATTCAAAGCAGAACTCTCAGTTTAAAAGTTCATGTAGATCAGAAATGACAAAGGATTTGCATGGACATGTAAGAAGTAGAGCGACAGAATTTTGCATATCGAGTTCACAGAGTGTCACAGTGTGACTCACCAGGATTATGTGAAGACAACAGCCTTTCTCAACTGCTGCAGGGCTCTTTAGCAGTGACAGGCTGGCTAAGTCACGAAAACTGCTGAAACCCTGGACTGCTTGAATGGGAGACCTAACATGTGAACCTATGTGGTGGTGGAGGAGGGGGATGTTTGTTTTTTCTTGGTTTGCTTTGTTTTTGCGAAGAGCATCTGCTCCTCACATAAGCCGAAGACTCTCCACTATTTTTCTCTTTGCGGCTTTTTGTGGGAAGGAGCTCCCACACTGAATCAGGACGTCAGCAGGAACACAAATGGAAACCAACCCGTTTTGAAGGAACTTCCTAGACTGAGAGTTGAACCTGAACACTGACTGTGTTTTCCTAGACTGAAAGCTGAAACATTATTTTTGAGCTTAACCTGCCTCACCGTGCAGTGCCTTCTATCAGATGGATCCACTGTCTGAAGTTAAGGATAGTTTCTTTTGACCAAAGGCAATTCTTCCCCATATTGCAGCACTGATTGACTAAGGTGGATGAGGTACATTTTTATTGCAGAAAGCTAGACAGATTAGTTGAAGTAAATCTGAACTGAAAAAGAGTTTGAGAAGGACTTTTCCTTCTTAAAAAAGCAACTGACTTGGAACTGTGATTTTCAGGCATTTTTTAACCTACATGAGACCTGAGTCAAAAAAAAAATCTATCTTTCCTAATAAATCATAACAATTATATGAAAACCTGATATCATTTCCCCTCTGATGAAAATATATCCATAAGAGGTCTCTGACTGTTTGTATAATTTTGCATAATATGGAGCAGCAAATGTATGCCTGTGACTTAAAACAGCTGATGCTGGGGACTTGACATCGACAGCGTACATGCCTGAGGCGATCAAAATCTACTTCACTGGGGACTAGACCCTTAAGGGCCCCATAGCATCTGGAGTGCATTTGGGGCATTCCTGAACTCACCTCCAAATTTTGCTCCATCGGAGGGGAATCTAGGTCACATTCTTCAAAACTGTTTCATGATTTAACCCAAGGCATGGTTCATGGGAATGACTGGGGGATTTGCTTCTCCCAGTCCTAAATGCAATGTTGCTATAGATGTACTTAGAGAGGCCTGCCACATGGCTCAGTGTTTCTGCTTCTCCCTCCCCCTGCTCTCCCCTGCCCCGTGATCTATCACCATTTCCACACCAACATCCATTCATACTGTTCACCAAAACAAACTGCTCCATCCCCAGGCACAGACTGCACTGTGCGTAAATGTCTGCATGTACATTGCTGCTCCTTCTTGTTTGTGCAGGAAATTAGGCTGGGGTTTTAAACCTAACTTCCTTTTGCACTGAACTCCTCCTTTTGCATTCGCAAAGCAACATTTTAGCACCACCCAGCTCCTACATCTGACACCGTTCAGAGAACTGAAGAAAACAGGAGGTCTAACTGGTAGATTTGTTTCTAAGCTTACAAAGTTAATGAAATTTCAAAAGTTTATAATACAAATTTTATATGATTATTTATTATAATATCTCGAGGAAATTTGTTCTCTGTTGCCTAATTCTTTTTAAAGACTGTGTAGTTTGACTGGTTTTGCTTTGCATAATATTCCATTAACGAGGATAAAAAAAAAATTAAAACTTATTTACTCTCCTCCATTCTTAACACAATTCACCTACAATGAATTAGTAATGAGCTCATTTTTGTACATCTTGTAAGCCACTATCCACAGAGACCATAATTTCCTGCAAGTCTTAGTTAGTAAGATGCATTTGTGACCCAGAAATGACATTGCCACAGGTGATGAAAGCTTTCAGGAAGAGACAGCTAGTGCATAAATTGCGAAACCTTCTCTCGTTTAAGATACCTTTTATGTGTTTATGGCAACCGGGAAGTAATTTGTTCTACTTACAGTAAAAGCGAGTTCAGCATCGCAGACAATTCTTTTTCCTTCCTTAACTGATGTACAGTCTACCTTTATGGGGAGGTGAAAAAAAAATTGCATGCTTGACTCAGCAGATACATGGCAAAGTATTAGATAGTGAGCAAAAACCTGAAACAGTTGGTAGCTTTGCCTCCCTCATTGTGTCCCTCAGCGCAACAAATTGTGTGATGAGCTAAACTCCGTACAGAAGCTGCTACGGCTAAGGAATTCTGCATGTTGGGCCAGTGTAAACTGCCATCACTCCACCAAAGGCAATTGAATGTTGTCACCATGCAGAAACTAGTATTTTGGGACATAGTGCAAAGATAGTCAGCTTAGTGTATGTGGGATGAATATATAAGTACACCAAATCTTTATGAATTCTGATACCAATAGCTGCTACCAGATACCATGAAACTTCCTCTTGTTTTCTCTAGAAGCACTCTTTAAATAAGAGAATTTAAGTTAGAAACTTGGTGGTCTCAGACATTACTTAATGTAGTAAGGACAGCAGAATCCAGCCTTTACTAATTTGCTATTTCTAAATATATTATGGGATTAAGCAGAGTGTTTAGTCTGAATGCAATATATATGCGTGTGTATATATATATGTACATATACGTACATATATATATATATATATCCACATATGCATTTGTGCATATGCATCTGTATCCATATATTTATACTTCTGTATCTCCACAGGAACTGAGAAAACTGATGAAACACATTAGGCCGTAATTTTAGAAAGTACTGTGTTCCAATATAGAAAAAAACATACAAGCATGTTCTTACATTCCTATCTCCCTGTCATAAGCACACGCTTCCTATCAAAGCATGCTTTAAGAGCCTTGCTGTGCTTTTCTTCATTCATTGCAGAATTATTGGTCTCTATTTAAGTATTTATTAGACTTGTTTTTAAACAGAATGTAATTTATCCTACTCTTAACACTTATTGCCTGTTTCTTGAGGTTTTTTTTTTTAGCAAAACTTGAGATTTAGGATGGAAGCTTGGGAAACTGTATTTAATTGCTCTTCTGAATGGGATTCCTTCCGAGTGATGATAGATGTTTCCTGGAAATCTTTTTCAAAACTTGCCTTCTATGCTCTCTTGCTACCTAGTGTCCTGAAGGAGACCCTCTTCTATGAGACATCAGCTCACATGCGACGACTTGCCTTCTGTGATTATTTGCAAAGATTTGCAAAGAGATATCGAGAAAAATATCACTCTTTAGAAAGAAACGGCAAATGGTGACAGTGGTTATGGAGACACTCTGAAGCACAGTGCTCAGTGCTCTCTTCCCAGCGGGAGTTGCACCAGTCGTTTGTCATGAGGAGCTCTTTTACTCTGCGCAGGACCAAGGCACGTGCTGGAGAAGGAGAGGCCATGACTGGGTCCCCCTAGGTCCCCTCTGCAGCACTTCTTCAGGTGCATTTGCCTGTCTCTGCCCAAGATCAATCCAAAAGAGTCATCATAGCCTATTAACTGTACAGATGACCAAATGCAAGACAGAGAAGCAATACAAATTTGTAGATATTGTGCTGAGTGGTGTATTACCCTCAACTGAACAAAGAATTACCTTGTTTTCTGACTGAGGATATAAGAGATGTTTGCACGATAGATAACAAAGCAATTTCTAAAAACACCTGTGGGTTTATCTGTGTTCTCACTTCAGGCTGTGGAAAACTGCAATCTGTTTGAGTGGATGGACTGACATGGAACACATTTCGAAAATCCCATTCTAAAACTTTTTCCCTTCTCTTAGTCGCATAACCTAAATTTTAGGTTATTAGTCAAATGATTGCTAGGTTAAATCCTGTACAGATGGCACACAGGAAAACAACCAACAACTTCCCTTCCCCATGAATGATTGTCAAATGGAAAGATATTAGAAGAGAAAATGTTCAAGGAAAAGATGGCAGTAATGCCATGTTACTGGAATAGTCATTTTTAGTTAAATCATATTTTTGGCATCAGTGAGAACAACTTTTCAGCAGGAAGAGAAATGTGGAAAATTAATTTGCCATTCATGCATCGTTTCATATTTCTATTTTTAAATTATTATTTTAAGGTATTTGTATTATAAATGTTACCTTTCATTTTCATAATCCATTTTTAGTCATATTTATAAAACCATGTAATTCTGTTCCTCTTTTCCCCTTGCCTGGAGCAATTGCTTATGTTGACACAAACAGAAAAATAATTTACCAGTAAGTCTAATTTAAAAAAAAAGATGGATGCATTTCACATTTATATATAGCATAACATATTGGATATGTAAGTAGAAAGTAGCTGTTTTCATATTAAAAGAAATATAAACAATATCTTTATGAAAACATATCTCCAATATTAGTGTAAACATTTATCTGGGATGGCAGACTTGCTCTTGTGCATTTATCAAGCTGCTAATTTTATCTATTTGAACTTCTCTTGGGAAACCAGACATAGGAACATTGTGTGATACATATGTCTTCAAAGAAATAAAAAGAAGCTTTTTTATTATAGAAGTTGCTATGCAGTTAGAATCACCTAAACTACCCTTTTAGTGTAGTAGAAAAATAAATAAATAAATAAATAAATAAAACAGAAGGGACTGGAGGCAGACATTTAATACAAACACTTATACAACTAGATCTCAATTTCTAAGTCTCTCTTTTCTTCAGATCTAGTCATCACCGTGGTATCCAAGACATAAATAGTGACTTTTTTCATTCATTTTCCCTCTTTGACCAAGAATAAAGAAATGTAGTTGAATTCCACAATCTCATCAATATTTTCAACAAATAATTAAAGAAAAATAAAAACCTGCTTTCTCAATATATAAATGCTTTGTGGTGAATTATGAGCTCTCTTCACTAGTCTACTTCTGCCTCTGCAAAGTTTTAAACATCTCTTTGCACTGAAAACCTTATTTGGGCAACCAAGGGATTTGACATTTCTGTGCTTCACATTTTGTTAAATGACAGAGATAATCATGGTCACCTCAGTAAACAAACAAACAAATAATATTATTGTGTTCATTTACTCTAATCATCATCCTCAAATCACAGGATCACTTCTTGGTTTTAAACGTGAACACACTTCTGACATGAGTAACAGAGATCAAAAACAGAGGTCAAAAAGTAGGTTTCTTGTTCAAGTAAAGTTATGTCAAATGCAACAAAATAATTAGTGTTTCTCTGGCACCATGTAACGTTTTCTGAAATATCTAGATTTAAAGTTTTGATAAAAAGTTGTGATCGCAGCCCACACACTATTAATAGTAATTTATGTAAATAAATGTAAAGTATTAATTAGGAAAATAAAACGAACTGTGTGAAATATGTATGAAATACACATATATGCTTAAGCACAGCTTTTAGAATGTTTAGTTCTAAAACACCAGTAATGGAATGCACTTATTCATCCTTATCTGAGAGAATTTAAATTACATTCTGTGAAGGGATGTGTACATGCACGATGGGTGGAGAAAAGGGCATATCTGAAGAAATTAGAGCAAGCTCAAGCAAAAAGAACAGAAAGTTCTATTTATTTGAAGCATTCTGAAACAAACACTATTTCTCTGCATTTACCATGTGAGTTGTTTCTCATCAGAGAGAGAATTGAAAGAGAAGCATTAGAGAAACTTAATCTACAGCTCTGTCATCATGGATATGTTAGCAGTTCAGCCCAGCAAAAAGATTGGTGTACTGAAGAAAAAAATCCAAATGAAAATTTAGTGTAATGTTAAAAATATTTTAAATTTGTCATTTATCTGCTTAGATGATTGACAATACACCCACCCAAAACAGAACTCTTGTTTTCAGTTGCAAGAGTTTTCTGAAGATTTTCGACCCTGAATCCCACATACAGAAGGTCTTAGAAGTTTGATCATTGTGCTGAGTGATAGAAATGCATAAAATATGTTCTAATAAAAAGTTTGTTCTTTGGTGCAAGATGGCATACTTTGTAAGTAGATTGATTATTGATATAGAGAGCAGGTAAAATACTTATGCAGAAGGTGTACCTCTAAAAGAAATATGGTGTGCATACATATAAAAGATTCCTATTTAAATATAAAAAATACAGAGATTACAGCATACCCAGAAGGTGAAGTCTGTCAAAAAGCATTATACAAATAAATTAGGAATATACTAAATTCTTCTGACTCACTTTTAAATGTTCTTCACTTGATTAGACTAAAGGATTATTAGCAAATAAAAATGACCACTACTAAGAAGCCTATTCTTCATTGTTTATTTATGTAGTACTAATTTGACAGTAATCTTATTGACTTTGATAATGTTTATGGTCTCAGATTCATTCATATCAAGATACAAGAAGTATCTTTATTAAGACACGCAGAAATGTCAGAGAACTTTTTCTTTTTCTGAAAATAAGTTTGATTTTTTTTTAGTTAGCTTGTTGTATAAAGTAATGAAATAAAAACATCTCAGGAACACTCTCAGCTAATATATGTATGTGCTTTTTATTTTTTTTGACTGATTCCCTTTTGTCGCCATGGAAATCTTCCCCAAGATTCTCTCCATCATAAATTTTGAACATACAGTTTGGCTGCTTGACCTTAAAGACAGGCACATATGAGAAAAAGTTATCAAAGTTCCTTTGGTATTTACATTCCCTGCAAAAAAATTATCTCCCCATATCAAAACTTTAATGGTAAACTATTAAAATACTAAAAGTTCAAACCACATGTACTTCATATGCTCAGTACACACAGAAACATGCAGATGCCAGATGTCCAGGTTTACAAAGTCACTGTTTTCTTTGATTCATACTATTGATATAAAGTAGCCATAAAAATGATTTCTTCAAGCTAGAATGAACCTGGGACATACTTAAAACAGGCTAATTGCAGTGATAGAGATAAAGAAAGAAACATTGGCTCTTTTTTTTTTTTTTTTTTTTAAGTACACAACTTATGAGTATTTTACTGATTATGATGTTTGTAAAAAGGCACAGAATGGAATGGACATCCAAAAGGTTGACCAAACTCTTAGTTGGATCTGAGAAAAGGAACATATTTAATTGTTACTTATTAGATGAACAAGGATGAGAAGAGAGAAGTGTTACATACATCCACTGTGAAAGTCTGACAGAAAGCCAGCACTTACAGCAGTATGGTATCATCAGATATGCTTGCTGGAGCTATTATGTGGCAAATTCAAAATAATTTGAAGGGGGAAAGGAAAAGTATTTCACGGCTTCTTCCCCTTCATCCGACTTTATCCCATATCCTTCCCTTTAAAATCCTGCACTAACAAGGAGCAAGCTGAAAGAATCCAGCAATATATATATATATGTATATAAACAATAGAAATGGAGATGGAGACACGGCATTATCAGAGAGAGATTAAGTACTGGAGATTTTAAGAGGGCTTTCACTTTAGGGGGAGAGTGATGAGGTGAAAAATAACAGAAAAGGAGGTTGAGAGAAAAAATATATCAAGTCCATATGGAGAGGCAAGGAGACCTGCGTTTCCAACCAAATGAGACTTTCATGAACATTCCATTTTCTGATGAAAGTTTAGCCTTCCCTATGTAAATTTAACTCTTTTCAATTGAAAATGCTCTCAAGCAACCTTATGAATCTGTTTTCCCAGAGACCATGAAACACTGTGCATAATGACTGCCATAACAAAGTTTCTCTTTTCAAAGGAAGAAATGTTGATGCTTCAATGTGATTTGAACGAAGACCTCAGCACACAGAAGAAAAATAGGAGTGTATCTGCGTGACGATTCCTTTGAGACATCAAAACAGCACTTTTTAAATCATAACATTCAATTTTCCTGTTGAGGTTTCAGGGAATGAATTTCAGCTCCTATAAAGGAAATTTTGGCAGAAAATAAATATCAGTTGTGTGAGAGTCATCAGGAAAAATGCTCAGAGTAAGAAATGCAAGGGTAAAACTGCAGTTGTCCAATATTTAAATGTCCTGTTAAATTTTTTTACATAATTGGCTACCGTGAGGTACTTCATGGCCACTGAAAGAGTATGCTGAATGTGCTATGGTACCTCTACACGAGTGGTTACATCCATCACCAGAGTAGAAAAGAAGGTAAGTGGAAGCCAGGAAGCAGAGAATGGACTTAAAAAGGGCAGGCCTGGAATATGAAGTTGAATTCCTAAAGATCAAGAGATTTTTGTGCAGCAGGAGACCACAGAAATAATTTATCAAGAAAAAAACTATAAAGGTTTCATTCCCAACAAGTTCTTGCTATATGGATTACATAGGGGTTAAAGACAGAAAAGAAGGTAATATGACAGAAGAGCTGCATCATGATACAGTATATCCAGAGATCATCATCTTTGATTGCAGAACATAAGAAATGCTGGTCATGCAGGTTTAATAACTGACAACATTGAGTACTGTCTGTTAAAATCTGTTTCATAGCTAAAAAAATGACTTTACAACAGCAACTTATACCTATTTCTGCTGATCTCTGTATTCCTATTTGGTATATGCTGATGGCTGCCAAACACTGTTGAGAAATCTCGTGGTATATAGTAAGACTGTTCTCCTCAATCATCTCATTGCCATATTATCCATGTTAAATGAATAACTGGCACCACATGAGTACTTGAGTACTGGAGTAACATACTGCTTACTGGTATCTTTTAAACCTTTTCTAAAATTATAACAAAAGTAAAGAGTTCTTCAAAAATCATAACTCCCTGGCAATGAAACAGAAATATTTGCATCGATGAGACTTGGGGAGGTTTATGGAATTAAGAGCAATGTAAAATACTTAAATGCCTGATATTCCTCAGGAAGTTTCCTCTTTACCTGTTTGGAAAACAGAATTCTGCTCTTCTCTGCTGTGTGTATAGTACAGCTCCATCTTTTTTCCTCAGAAAGTCTCAATACACTCTGCATGGCTTGTACAAGAAATTTCAGGAGTTTTTAACAAGTAAAAAAATTCCAGTATTTCAGAACTTGATACATCACCTGGGAATACTTACATATGTATAGATATGTGTGTGTGTATGTGTATGTGTATATATAAGATTTTCCTAATCTGGAAACATACTAGGAATTACAACTAGAGTTTTTCACTAAAACCCAAAGATTATTTAATAAAAAGTATTTTTCATCAATATTTTGTAAAAACCTGAAACTGACTACAGGTACTGAGCATTCTGATAACAAAGTGGAAACTCGCATAAGAAAAGGCAGCAGTGGCCCCTCTTGCTGCAATGTGTGGTTGGTTATGGTTTACATCTCCTTCTACTCTCTCACATTCATAAATATGGAGTGAGTCTTTCTCCCCAGAGCACTCTTTGCAGCAGCGTGTGATAGAACAGGTACCTGGGTACTGAATCTCTGGAAGCAATTCTGCAATTAAGTAGCTAATATGAGTTTTATGCTCCAAACCTTCAGGTTTCTTATGTCCACAAATGTAATTTTATATGCAAATAATTTACATTATTTACCTAAGGAGGTAAATGAGGAGGTAATATGAGGAAATGGGGGACCTGACACTAATACAAGTAGGAGCTTTAAATACATATTGCTTAAACAAGTATTGCAAGTGAATTCACAGCCCAATAAGGCAGGAGTATGTACCTTACTGATATCTCAGCCTCCTTATCCAGCCATAAGCCCACTGACACTTTTACCTGTGCCTTCAAAACGATTTGTTGACTGCACTCAGTATGTTTTCAGAAGCCAATGCTTTTTTTTACCCTGTGGATATTTCTTGGTTTGGTATAAACATTAAAATGTCTTGCCCTCTTCCTCTTGCTGTACAAAAATATTGTACTTTTGTGCATAGTTTCAAGTGGATAGAGAAGTTTCAAGTGGAATAAAGAATGAATAAATGAAAAGAAGTATGTATTCTGTATTTTGAGATGGGGTTAAACCGGGGACTTGAGGACAAGGTCTTGATGCTGTAGTTAATGCTTGAGAAAGTGCTTAGTGCTTGAGAAAGTCAATGGTTTCAGGAAAATGCCCCAGGTTGTATTTCCTACTGTTGAATTTTATTTTCCAGGTGCTTGCAAGATCAGCATCATATTGTCTCATCAGTATACTGATTAGTTTTCTGTAACTGATAACTCACTCTATGAAAAATAGGACTTCAGTGATATTTTGGTGTGCTATAATATTGCCAAAATATTATCAGTTCCAACGTAAAATAACCCACACAGCTTAACTCTAGCAATGTTTTATTGGAGCAAGTTGTATAGCTTTTGGGAAAAGAAACGTTATGGTTTGACTGCAAATACTTTCCAGTTTACTTACAGCTTCTTTCCAGAAAGGGAAAATTAGTATCAGTTTCAGTGGCTTTATTGCTCTTCTACTGCCAGCCCCCTACACACAGATGATTATTCACATCTCCTAGATAATGGCCTAGTGTTACCACAGACATGATCATCTTCTGGTTTACAGTTATGTACTTCCAAGAATGCAAAATGAAACAAATTACAATTATATTTTATACTCTAGCACCTTTCTTGTTTATGGAAACTTTTCTTTCACAGTGCTGTCAGTGGGAATAATGTTAGCCATGCCTGTATGCTACAGCAGTTAGGCTTGAAGAGTTCACATACTTTTCAGAAGGCTGTTTTTGCTGCTTAGTTTTCTACAAATGCAAGTTGCGATAATACATTTAACTAGCATCCACCTCTTTAATTTCAAGTGTTAGAAAGAAGGAAAGAAGGAGAAATGTGGGCAACACCTCTGATATGACTCATATTTTAATGATACTCAATAATCCAGATTTTGTTTTCTGTTCTCGTCTGAACTCAGACTTTTCCAGTGTGCTTTACAGATTATAGAGAGCCTAGTCCCCGCCCCAGCAGTACTGTAGAGCTGCCAGTTTACATCTGTGCCTCAGGCGTGCCCCTGCCCATCCATGAGCCCCACAGATCTGATGATTGTTTCTTAAACAGCCCAAATTTCTTCATGGATGCACTGCAGAGAAAGTGAAGGAATCTGGCATCTCTTATATAATCCTCTTTATTTAAAATAGGATATCTCAAACCCTATTTTGCTGAACAGAGCTCATAGCAAGGGGAAACTGTGTCTTTGCTGACAGCCCCAAGGTCCTTTCAACCTGCCCTTGGCAAATTTTGTTTAACTTTTATTCTTTCTCAGCTATGCTACTGGCAGTTGAGACATTTCCCTCCCATTTTTCCATGTGCTTTGTGCATTTCATACACCTGAAGCAGTTAAATAAATAACGGTCAAAAAATGCTTTTTTCCTTTAAATTCATCTTTATCTGTTGGCCTCTTTTTGTCTTTGGATTGGTGTAATCAGGCTCCATTAGTTTCCTGCAACAGTCATAAATGAAGAACAGTAATCTAGCTCAATTCATAAGGGGTCTCTTTAAATCAACATCTTTCTCACATGCCACAAAAATTGAAAAGCTTCAGTAAAGAAAGACAGTGTTATTGGTCCCGCTTTCCCACTTTTTCTCAAACTAAACTTATGCAAATCACTATAGTAAGTGAAATGTGTTAATGCACCAGCATTGGCTTTCACAGTGATCTGCCATCAAAACACATCTTTGACTGAAAGTTTGGTCTTCTCTCAGCTAGTTGCATTCACTGTATGCACATTTAGAAGCTTTATGTGATGGAGAGTCTGGCACTTCGGATTTACCAGAATTGTATAAATAATTCAACAAGAATAAAGGCAGTAGTTACTCAAGTGACATGCTATTGTGGTATAGTCCTATAAAGAGATCATGCAGAGGAAGAGAAAAGCCAGATCAATGTACATCAGTAAAGATAGGACCAATTAAAGGCAGATTAATTTAGAAGGAAACAAAGAGAAGTTCTCTGAACAGGAGAGAAACAATGAACATATTATATCATTACTACTTTGTGTCTCACCATCAGAGCATCTTGATGACTCAAACATTCATCCTCATGCTTTCAAATATATACTTTGAATGGGAACAGAGACAATACATGAAGTCTACAGCAAAAGCAGAACAGAACGCACATTCATCATCCCAGCTGAGTACCTTGAACACATGTTTCTCATCACACAAAATAAGAAGCACCTGCCATTCATATAAAGACCGAGTTGTTTAAATCAAACATAGTCTACCTGGATATGTGTATGGCAAGTTTGCTAAGTTTAAAGCTTTCTTTCCCACTAAAAATCATTTTAAGAATATAAAACATTTTTAGTTCTGGTCTTTGTTAAAGTGTTACAACTCGCACCCTATATTGCCACACATACTGGAATCCATGGCACTGATTATTTATTTCATAGCTGGTGGGCAGGCCACTGAACTCATCTATTCTATCTATTCTTTCACTTGGGCAATATCTTGGTACATAGCAACCATAAAAATGTGCTTTGAATTCTGAAAATCTTTTTTTTTTTAGTTTAGTTTTTGCATGGAATATATTTAAAAGAAATATTTTAGCTGAAAATCTGAAGTGTTGTTCTTGCCTTGAGGAAATAAAGAACAGCAAATCTTCATGGGTACCAGCTTCCCTGCCAGAGACATTATTGGTAAAATTAGCATCTGAATAGTCTTGCAGTGTGAATAATCTGTTTCTTCCTAGTGAAATTGTTCAACATTGACAGACTTATCACAACTCCTGTTTCATAGCTGCTGGAGATGGATCAGTTAATCAATGGTGTCCACACGGTGAATGTTCTCATTCTTTTGCTAGTTGTCAAGTCTAATACCTACAGAGTTAAACACTAAAATGCATGTGCTACTCACAACAGAGACCAGCTTCATAGGACCAAGATTTAACATAAACATGGATGTTCACCTACAAAATGAGTTGCTTTCTGAAGCTAAACAATCATCTCTTGTTTATTCAGATACTCTGAAATTCATGCACACCACTGATTGTATGAACAGCTCCACAAGGCTTTTCTTAAGGAGTTGATTTGTACAGAATATGTTCACAAAGTGTTTATGATGTCATGTAAAATCACAACTATGGAGAAACAAGGGGAAAGGTGGTAGAGGAAATTAAGAAAGCTACTTGTTAGCATAAACCTATAATAACATCCATATAAAATAACCCATAATAAAATCCTATTAGATAATCAGGAGCACTGTGACCTATTTCTTTGCTAGTTTCTTCACTCTAAAATAGCTAAATTAAAGTTACTATAGTCAATATTTGCCCAGCAAAATATTATATATATATTTCTTTAATCCACTATTACTGAAAACAAACACACCAGCCTAGCACATTTTCCTGCAGTTTCTAATATTCATGATCTTTTTGGCTTGTCAAGACCAAGATACAGAAGAGAGAAAAAGCACCACTCAAAACTCCCCATGTATCCAACATAAATTTTTATTCATGGTCACACATGCTGTAATAAACTTTGGACATCTTACTCCATTAATTAGTCATTATATTCATAGGCTTTGAACACAGTCCAGAGCTGGAGCTGGCACTGCAACACCGTTATTGGTCAGGGACTGACAGTCTCTGGCTGGGTTAAAACGGGGTCTGGGCCTGGGGAGGTCTGGTGAGATACAGGACCAGCAGACCTGTGTTCTCAGGGACACAAAACTTACCTAAGCAGAAGCTTTAAGTACATGTACACAGCCTGCACACATTTAAAACTTCAGCAGGCACAGCAGTGGCTTAAATACATGCTGCAGGCTACTGTACATGCGAGTCTCTATTTCAGTCTGGACATCTGTGGTGGAAGAAGAATGCTTTCTGAGACGGGGGGAGGGAAGTCGAAAAGGACGTTAGACACATTTTTGGAATTCATATAGATCCATACCTTGGCTGCTGATAGGATGAAGTTTTTCCAGGGCACAGACCAGTGAATCCAGTGTGACCTGAGAGCATTGGGCATAGACTGTTGATCATGTGGGTCATATGCCTCTTGTCTCACCAGCCTAACAGTCTCAAGAACAGCCATAGAGAAGAATGTTATTGGGCTAAGGACTGTTGAAGAAGACTGGCTGCAAGAAGGAAAGCTTCTTTCTGGAACACAGGAAATGCAGGACATCTTAATACCAACAAGAAGCACAGAGCAGGAAATCACAGCTGCTCAAGGAAGAGCTTAGCCATAGAGTCAAACCATGACAATATTAATCTATAACAGAAATCTTATGTAAAGTGCTGCAGATGAGCCTCAAAGTACATACTGGAAAGCCACATGACAAATTCAAGTACATATGAAAAGAGCATCTTCATTTCAAGGTTGGGTGAGTCAAAAGCAGCACAGGAGCAACCATCAGATCGATCTTCTTGAAAGCATTCACATCACATTTAGCTATGCCTTCCTGCTCAGTTCACTTCTTCACGACCTCAGCCACCCCTAGTTAGATTTCTCTTAACAAACAAGTGAACACTCAGAACTGCTTAACTCTAGAAAGAATAGTCTTTCTGATTGACTTCCTTGAAATAATACAAAGATATTAGTATGTTCAATATACACACTAAGCAGAATATTCTAAGTAGCAATTTAAAATACTAATGCATACAAGGAAAATTCTTTTGATGGCTTTCCAGTTCTACATCTTTTGGTGCTTTCATTTAGTCAGAAAGCAACAGCTATGAAGATTTTTTGATATTGAGGTTTGCATATAGAAATGCACATGGCTGTAAGAGTAGCCAGGATATTATATTTAATTTATATTTTCAAATTGAAAGTCCAGGATCAGTATCATCCATGTTCACAGCTCTGCTAAAAGCTACATTTCCACTTCTGGGGGCATCTACTGCAATTTTGTTTTCAGCAATAAAAACAGCACCTGCAAGAAAGTAAACTGTAAAAAGAGTTAAAACCAGGTAAATTACCTAAAGAAGTGCTGTTGTATCATGTAAGATTATAGATATGTCATTTTTCTTACCTTTTCCTTCCAAAGTGACTAAAATGTGATGGCCCTTGCTTATCAGATTTACTGATGTGACAGTTTTCAAAGTGTTTTATCACTCATAACTAGGGGAAGCACAAATCCAGGACACTAAATCCAAATACTCAGTATTTTAGGTAGAGGTTCAATTCAAATTTCTCAGTATGAATCCTTTGTGTGCTTTCAATTAAGGGCCAGAGCTAAAACCAGAAACCTAAGCATCATCCAAATCCAAATGTCAATGCTTCATCTCTGAGTTCATCTCATCTGGGCAGAGTTCATCTCTGCCTACAATAAAGTGAAGGATTTGATATGAAAAGATATGAAATGTTTTGAAACTCCCATTTCAAGTCAATATGCACTCCTCACCTTCACAGCAAAATGTATTTTTTGCTCTTGCCTTTGAGCTAGTGGAAATATCGATAATTCACTAGAGAGAGAGAGAGGAGGAAAAAAAGGGAAAAAACAACACCTTAGTGACTATGGTGAACATCTGTGATCAATGAAGAATTTTATGAATTTTTGTGTTGGATCTCTCAAACATTCCACAAAAATATTCCATCTATACTCCATAACCCTTTAAAATTTTTTCCTTGAATCTATTTTCAAGCAAACAGTAAAAATCTTAGGAAAAAAAAAGGCAAATAGGAAGGATCTCAGAAAAAAAAATATTTTCTAGTCCTTACTGGTTATGCATAGGAGATTTGGTTAAGTTTAAATGTGATTGAAGTCATGAGTCTCATTCAGTTAGCAGAATGATCATCACTCATCTGGACAGGAGCTCTGGTGTTTCTGTATACATTTGGTGAAGTATTTATATCAGTGAACATCATTTCCATTATGAATCTTAAAAACTCAAACGATAATGCTTTATTAGATAAATATGAGTTCCATTATGCATCTAAACCTTTTAAAAAGTAAGATGTCTTAAAAGGAAGTGGGGAAAGCCATCTTTACATATCTGTCCCCAGAAAGTACAGGTTCTGTATGTTTTGTGCATAGGTAAATAATGTAAATGGTTTGCATATCAAATTATACATGCACATTTTGGAGAGCCAGATGGCTTGGAGCATAAAGATCATATTAGTTAATTTACTGCTTTTAAGTTCCTTGTAGAGGAACTTCCCTGTAATTTTGCTCCCTATCCTGAGAATCAGAAGCATTTGAATCCAAAGTTCGGATTCAACCCTGTAAGAAAAAATAAACCTTAAAAATGTGTTAGAAGAATTAAAAGGATTGATCTACTATCATATAATTCCACTGGTTAATAAGCATCTGATTTCAGATGATCCTGAAAGGAGAAGAGTAAAATTTGACAAGACTGCCATACGTGAATTTTGAAGGCACTCACTCTGAAATGAATTCAGAGATGAAAAATAGATTTGTTTTCTACTTTGGCAATAGAGCTAGGAGCAGAGATGCTATTCCACCCAGTTTAACTCCATTGAGTGCTGCCGAAACTCTGCTCACTTCCCCCAAGAGAGGTCTTTTGCCCAAATATCAAAGAGAAAATGTTCAGCCCCAAATAGTGTCATGTCAGAGAAGGAGCTAAAATGCAATCAAAAGAGTCACCAACTTTCACAAACCTCACCTGAGGGAGTGATGAAGCCCATCTCTCCCTAGTCCTCAGTGGTAGACTTTAATGACAGCAACTTGACTTATTACCACCTGAAAGTCCCTAATAAATAAGGAAATATATCCTATATATATATATATATATACATATATATGTATATTGTCCTATAGGAATACTCCAAAATATAGTGGTGCTCAGATGCCTTGCAGCATCCAAATACAGAACAGAAATTGCCAGATTGCTCTTCTCCCAAGCCAGCTTGAAATATCCTCCTTTCCCCCTTTACTGTCTTTGGATACTTGACTTTCACAGTAAGAATAACAGGACAAGGATGTATAAAGATCCATACAGCTATTTTCTACTTCCCTGGCCACTGTGGAAATCATATGCCTATTCATACAATTAAAATGGCTCCTTGAAAATGTATTAACAATAGAGACCAAAAAGCATCCTTGAAAGCTATATCTTGATTTTGCAATAATTTTGATAAAAATATTCACAGACTATTTAGCTATCTCATAAGTTCTGCAAACGAAGAATAATAGAAACATTTTAAAAGAATGCACAAAATAAATAAAATGAACTATTTTAATCCTTTAATCCCAACACCCTGCAGTCTAAGGATATTTTGCAGAAATTCAGAGAGTTTCTCCTGCTACATGGTTTAGGGAATCACTGATCTGAAAGGCTAAGGATATGAATGTCTGCCCTTTCTCCTCTGGTTGTCCCTGGAGTTCCATATTTAAGCCCTCAGGACATGTGATGTAAAGATAAACGTAGATAACTATGAAAACTATGGTCAGAGGATTAAACACCTCTTATTGGGGTTAGTCTTGATTAATGTTTTCTAATTTCCTTTCTCTGTCCACATCACAGACATTCACTCAAAGCACTCCTTGACTAAATGCTTTTTGCTTTTCCTGCTTCCTGGAGAACTAATCATTATTAATCATTATTTTCATTCTAATAACAATCAGAACATATATAGAACAGGAAATATAAAATGGAGAAATAGTGATTTCCAAACAACTTTCTAAAGAATTTCATTCCTTAAAACACTTCAAAAACTAGCTAGCATACACTTTAGGTCTAATTTCTTAACAAGATCTCCTTCAGAAGAACAGGCAGTTCAAACTACAGCCAAACTGCCTGATAAAAATGGTGTCCAAAAAACTTAAATTCTCATGCTGCTGTCCTACTTCTGCTCTGGTTGACATGTCTTGCTCTACCTTGAGATTCTCCCACTCCAGGTATGATCACAATGTCTCTGCTCTAGTCCTCCACCGCAGAGCCCTAAGAGATCCTCAGGACTGGCTGGTTTCATTTTAGCTTGACAAAATGCCCTTGCAGATACTTACTATTCAGGGTTTAATTCAATTGTTAATGATGTTTCACAGTCAAAATCCATTCAGGCTATGCTTTTCTGCTACTATTATTGTTATTGATGTTGTTGTTATTATTTGATACACCTCAAAAGTGAGATCTGTGGAAAAGGCTACATAGAGAAGGTTTGAAAAATCAAGACCTTTTCCTGGTTTCTAAATACATGTTTCTGAAGGCAACCTTATGTTGCCATTTTCAGTAATCTTGACCAGCTTGGCATAGCACATCTTTGCTACACTTAACTCTTAATTAATAGGGAGCTAAATTGTCTTTGAGGTAAAAAAGCTTGTTGTTGTAAAGAACAAGCCTATTTTTGCAAATAAACAGTTACAGACAGCACAGCTGCAGCTCATCAGTTTCATCAGCTAATATGAAAACCCTCAAAAGATTTTTTTACCAATCCAGGTGAAAGCTACAGAAAAGGTGTCAGAGAGAAAACGACAGAGAGATACAGAGAGAGAATAAAGTCTTGAATGATTTGTAATGTGTCAGATACAATGGATTATGCATTTAGGATGAATGGAATGATCAAGATATTTGCCACCTCCTCCATAACAAAAATCTTTGGATGTTCCTTTTTTTATCCCCTATATTGACAGCCAATGTCTGATAATGTTACTTGTCAAACTTAAATCTTTTGTTTGTACAAGCAGAAAAGGCAAGCAAAGAAGGCAGTTAAGAAAATGGGGCTCTGGAGTTCTTATTCGTATTTGTGGCAAAAGGAGTACAAAACCTCTATAATTATCTCAAGATTTTCATCTAAGTGCACACAAAGAAGAGATAGAGGTACATAAAATATGCCATATACTTTTTACTACTATGGCCATTAGCCTTCCAAGCTTAATGCATATTTTATTACCTAGAAATTCATTTTATTTGCATTTTAACAGGATTTGATTTGAGTTTATCCTCTCCTTTCTCTTCCTATGACTCAACAGCTAGAGCAATATAGTGACTAAGAATTTTAGAACTCAGATATATTCACTACTAGTTGCTTTTTAAGACAGGAATATAAAGCAACCTTGCATTTTTTACTGAGAGAAAAAAAATACTCTTAGGAAAATTAATGGGGTTACTTTTTAATGCATGTGCCTGTACTCTGACCCATTACAAGGTCTTTTCTATAACTTTTAATTAAAATTAATATCTACTGCATTATAACTTCTTAGTCTCTATTAGATTATCTATTAGAATATCTCTAACACTTATTTATAATAATATGAGTAATCTATGGATGTATAAAAGAAATCCAAAATATGTATCTCGGGGTATCAAATCTTGTAACTACAAAATCTATCTTGCCCTATATTAAGATTATTTATTCTTCCTAGAATCTGAAGGGAATGCACATGACTATATCAAGAATATCTTTCGTTAATAAAAGAGATATAACTCTGAAAGTATCACATCCATTTCAATCAAGTGCCCTCTCTGATGTTATATAGAAGTACTCATTAAAGTACAACTTCATTACAACACTGAAGATTAATTTTAATAGGATCTGCATATCCATTTTAACTGTTAAATATTAATAGTCTTTCTTACTAGGCAATACTCTGTATTATAAAGAGGCAGAATGGATTGTATATTAGTGTATTGCATGTTGCATAATAATATGATTTTTTTTCAGAAATGTCACATGAATTCAGGTATGTGACATACGAAATCAGTCAGTAATAGTTATGTTTACCATGAACTTCCAAGAGCCACATTTTGTTCTGTTAAATAATCACAGGCATATAGCATCCAATATGCAAAAGGAAGAAGTATAGAAACAGCACTTCATTATTTTCCATTTCTTTTTTTCACCCATGCTGAGTGAACAGCAGAAATATTTTTCACATTTCTGCTAAGCAATGTTTTGATGGCTCATTTCTCACACATTCTTGCCTGTCCTCTAACATTTCCCCCTTCCTTAGAGCAGCACACAGTTTGGAAGGTGTAAAACAAAAGCACATGTTTCGTGAAAAACCTGAAAGTTTTCAGCAGTATCTTCCTCCTCCAAAGGACCTTAATGTCCAACTGTGTGCTGTTTTCCTACCTACTTGATCCAACTTGGGAAAACAAGTACTTTTTTTTTAGTCAGACAAAACAGTAGGTAAAGACAGCATGTTTGTCAGCTTGCTAAACTGATGATCATCTTGTACATTTTGTTGATTAACTCCTTAGCAACCTGAGAAAGAGTGAACAGATCCTAGCTGATGATGCCTTTCGGACGGTTATTCTCTCTTACCTTCCTTTTTTTCTAATATAAATTCTTTTAATTTTCCTACCTCAAACCACAGAAAAAAAAAAAAAGCAGAAGATTAAAACTATATAACAACCATATTTGCACAAAAACACTACATACATTTTATCTGGATGGCTATTTTGTTCCTAACATTCAAACTAACATATAATAATCCAGATTTGCATTCCCTTACCTTGGCACTAGCTGTAGAAATTTAAATGCTTTATGTTCCTGGTTTGAGCAGTGCGATAGCAGCTCTCCCTCCCCTCTAAAACACTGATAGTTTGTATTCTGTTCTCTTCTCTGCTTTATTTTAATGTTATCACTCAGTCAGCAGTAGCTAAACCTTTCTCATTTACTTTTGAGTGCTGGTCTGAACATGAAGTTCATGCTTCTGAGAGCTTGTATGACAGCAAAAAGAGATAGCTGGAACCCAAAATAGAAATCAAACCACAGATGACAAAACATCACGAAGAGGAACAGTCAAATTCCCTTTCATTTCTAAACATCAGTCTTTACTGGAGGAAAGCAGGAAATGTGGTAGGTCATTATCATTTTTCAAAAGAAGGCTTTGTCTAAAAACCAAATGTGGCTTCTGAAATGACTAATACTTAACAATATTAAAAATAGCTTTCTGTAAAGCATTTTTGAATGATAAAATACACCTTATTCTAAATAGTTCTGAGATAAAATTAATTAAAAAACCCTAAAACCTAAAAAATTTGGGGAGGATGAAGAGCAAAAACTAAGGCACAGATTCCTCAAAAAAAGTTATGAAAGATGGTGAGCATTTTTGTAAAATTTTGCATAGTATATATTACTCTACTAATCAGAGCTTTGTGGTAACATTTTCATAGTCTAAGATTCATCAATATCGCATTAATTCTAAAAGAGTTTTGAATTTCACTCATGGGTTCTACTCAGTTGTTGAAAGGCAGAACTCCTCATAGGCGAAACCCAAAAATAACAGTGAGGTACAATTATATTCAAAGCAAGGTGCTCGTGGGCTGGATCAGTCAGTTCTAATTGAAATGATAAGTCTAGAATTTCATTATTTTACTTTTTGACAGCAGTGAGTATTATTGGAACAATCCACAACATACAACCTGTTAGCTTCAGAAAATAATTTCTCCAGAAAGCTCAATTTGACAACACATGCTGCATGGTGTTTTATGTCAAAAGCTATTTAATGCTTGTTCTTCACAAAACTTAAAAGTGAAGAATATAGCCAGATAACTCAGAAGAGGCTTCTGAAACTCACACATAAAAGGATTGAAACATATTCTTCAATATGTATATTTAATAAGAAATAAGCAGCATGGTTGTTCTGAAGAAAAGCCTATTTCTGCAACAAATGTTCCAGTTAAGAGATACTCAATACTTAGATCTTAGTGGGTTATTTTTTCAAGATGGAACATGAATATCTTGCCCATGGCCAAGTTTAAATGTATTTTCTTAAGTTTAATTCTGAACTTTAAGCATGATCTCTCTATATATAGTATCATTCTTTTCTGTTTATTATATGGTACACAGCTTCATTTACATATATGTTTACATATACACATATGCTTTAATAACATTTGTGTCATTTATGGCTTAGAATCAGAGAGACAGAACTTGAAAAGCCCTTGACAATACAGCAAGGTCTGAATTTGGAAATTTACCTTCTCTTTCACCCACCTCTTTTCATTCATAGTATTTTCTTGCAAAGATAATAAACTAAAAATAAATAAAACATGGATGCATACTGGGATATCTATAAAAATATATGGTTTTCATAGGTTTAGAAGGAAATATGTGAGATAACAGCAACAGTAATTTTTTTTAACATCTCTTGCTGGAGGACAGTCTATTCAATGCAATGGTTTGGAGTAGCTGTACTGTCCTGTTTCCAGGGCCAGGCTGCAAAGCCTGACTTTACAAAATAGCTTAAGATAAAAATAAGACTCTCACAGTCTAAGAGAGTAGTGGTTTACTTTCATTTCCTGTGGTCTCATTCAAATTTTATGCCTCTTTGCTTCCCTCTTTTCCTGTTGGCTGCAACGGTACTCGATACGTTAAAGAAACAATCTCTGCATCGGAACTTATGCCGCATACGTGAACCAAATCTCTCTGACTTCATCCAAAGCCCTTGCAGACCCCTGCTTTAGTTGTGAGCGTGCCAAGAGGGAGGGACAGTGGCCTATACAGGCACTGCATCCTAAAAGGAAACCTGGAGCAAGGACAGATAGAAAACCAGTGAAGGTCTTCTGCTGTGGTTGCCACCAGACAATATAGTATCTGAGAGAGGGATTTTTAGCCAGGCCAATAGTATTCCCAATTTGATTCTGCTGCTTGCAAAATCACCCTGTTTTCCTACGTCAATGTGGGTACCACTTCCTGAGACTTCCTTCTGCGCTCCTCCTTCTGCGCTGCTGTGAAGGAACGCCTACATGTTGAATAAATAAGTACAAAACTATGTTAAGTCCAGGGACTACAGTCATATGCTGCTATCAGAAACACAAGCAAAATGTGATTTAGTTTATTCACTTTTACCAATTTATTTATAGAAATTGTATTCCCGTGTTCTGTAGAAAGAAAAGAGAATGCTACCTGAAACAAAATGCATGCCAATAAGCATACATTTGGCTCTTAATACAAATCACATGTCAAGGATTTTACTAGGCACAGTTCAATTAATGATTTATCATATTTAAGGAAAATGTCTTTCTATGATATTGAAATACGAGTTTTAAGACTGCTTAACAGGATCTCAGTAAGTTTTGCAAAAATTCATTTGCTTAAATTTTGCAAAACCTGTGTTGCTCTGATAGTAGAAGGCAAGCACAGAAAGTGCAACAGAGAAAGGTTTGACTTTCTTTTTATTCCACGTGCCTGTCTTCTCTGGCTTCTTGTGTTGCAGCGAACAGGCTAAGAATACGCTGAAGCACTAAGTGTTGCTCGCATATCAACTGAAGGATCCAACATCTGACTTCCCTTCTCATTCCCTTTCTATGCTTCGATGTAAGACGATCTAAATAGAAACTGAGTTGCATCATTCATCTGCCAGAATCTTATCCTATCCTTGAAGATCTTATCCTAGTCACTTTCAGCAAATACCCTCATATGAACTTAAGATTTCAACAAGATCTTTTCTATACTGTATTTGTATCCACGCTCCTTGTTGGCGAGGAAATATTACAGTCCCATTAGAAAATACCACCAAAGCAATAAACCATGTTTTATGCCTTTATAATGAGCAAGAGAAAAATCTCACTGAGAGGGTGGAGAATTGACCAGATATGTCTGGATGATCCCAGCAGCACTCATGTAAAACTCTTCACAATAGCACTTGATCACCTTATCAGCACACCAAAAGATAACTAGAAAGAATAAATAAAAATTTAAGATTATAATAAAAAGTGAAATATTTATCTTGAAAACTACTAACCATGTGTACCACACTCTGGAAAAGATGAGAAGGAATGCTGTTTCATTAAAATAAAATTCATTTTATTTCTAGAGATGTTATATTCATATGCAAATGGGTAGACATTGCGGTCTCTGTTTAGACTTGGATTGAGACTTGTATTAAAATCTGGAATCCTTCAAATATTGCAGACTCATTACATATCAAATATTGCAGACTCATTACATATAAACTTCCTTTGTCCTTTCCATAACTGATATTTTTCTTTAAACGTATGCAGGTAAAACTGCCTTCCATTTTATCAATGCACACACTACTAATCAATCCAGTGTGTTCAACTTCAGATTTTCCTGATTGCTACTGCTAAACTTCAGCAAAATACTACAAACCAACAATTTCATCTTCCTTTGGATCTTGTCTTAAAATTTAGCTCGTACCATGCTTGTGAAACCCTATACTAATGTTTCCATTGTTTTTAGAAGGATTTGTTTAATATCCCACCCATATGTCTAGGGTATATATTATAGTTATACAGTTATATATTATAGTTAACTTTCTCTGGTGTTAGGTGAGGTTCATTTATCAATTGGTTGCTCAGAAATTGCTGTCTGGATCAAAAAGAGGCTTTCTGTTAGGAAATGTGTTTCTCTTCTGCATACATCCCCTATCACAGTGGCAACCTCATCCATAAAAGTCCTGACAAGGATCTTTTAGCCTCACCACAGATCAAATAATTATCAGAAAGTAATCCATTAAGATTAATTGTTTCAACTAAGCATATAGCAGAACACAGCTGCTGTCTTCTCACAAATTTAAATTACAGTCATGCCCATTTTTTTCCTTAAACTGGATTATCATGTGCAGTATCTTTATTCTAAAAATTATTATCGAAAAGAGTTTTTTTTAATAGATAGATCCTATTGTCCACTTGATCAATACCAAACACTCCCTGCAGAAATATAGACAATCACAGATGTCGATCTGTGCATTTATAATGAGATTTATTTCCCATAGGACTCATCTATGGGCTTGTAATTGAAACTCCTTCCTCTGGATATATTGAAAATGTTGCCTTCCGATAGCGTCACTGAGATTAAGTGCTGCCTGCTAAAATATAAAGACAATCAAAAGAAATTGTTGGTTAGTTAGCCCCTATACACCTCTTTGCACAGACATACACATATAATATATCTATATATAAATACATACAGCTTTGGATATCCATGTGCATGTAAAAGATAAAGCAACTCTAGTGATATAGCAGATATAGAAACTAACAGAAGCAGCTGGGCCATTAATATTTGCAACAAAGCCTTGTCAGCTTTGAATGCTCAGACATCTGATAGAACTGCATAGACAAGAATGAAAGGTTCAGTCATCGTAGATGAAGGTATTGACTTGTAGACTTTGCTGATTTCTGTATCATTAGTTGTTATTTGCTTCTTCACAAGAAAATGAACTTTATAAATCTTTTATATGGCACACTGGGAGAGAAGGGAAACCTTAATGTTATTCTCTGGTGCTCATTCATTGGACAAGGGAGGAAAAGAGGAATAAAGGAAAGGGTAGATCTTCATTCACCCTCCATTATAAACTGCAACACAATATCACTGTTTCTCTATGTGGTGAATATATACTACTCCATAAACACACATGACCTGATATAGATTACGAAAGGTAGCTCAGCAGTAGCAATGCACACTGACTTGTGCTTCCCAGGATTAAACTTGGGCTCTCTCAAGAGGATACTCTTTCAGGACATTCCCGAAAGAATCTAAGACATGGTCAAATACCATAGGCCACAAAACAGCAACAGGTCACAGGGAGAGACACAGGTGTTGCTCCTTCTGAGGACTTTGCAGGAGCTGGAGGTTTGTGAATTCTTATTTCCAGCCTCAGACCTTTTGACTTCCACTCCAGTTTTTCAAAACACTTTTCATTACCCAGAAATCATGACATGTTTTGTCTTTTCTCTCTTCCCCAGAAATAATTTAGTGCTAATTCTTGTGAATAAAAAAGTGGAATCCAATACAATAAAACAAAATCTGTTTCTAAAAATTGAGTTTGTTGTTTGTTAGCTCAGAAATAAAACTCTTCTAGCCTTCTTTTTTCTTCTCCTTTCTCCTGCAATTTTCACAGTATGAGTTAAAAGAGTTTAATAAATCCAAAGTACAAAAAGGCTTATAATGAACCTGTCAAAGGGTTTGCTTGTAATTTGCTTGAAAGGATATTATTTCCTGAGAATGTGGCTGGTGGTTTCTATCTCCATATAATTTTCCCTGAGATGCTCAGTGCAGAACCCTGAAAATGGATGTTGACAATTTTAAGTAAGACCCAGTGGTAGTTGCTCTCCTAATTTGAAATGTCTCAAAGTAAAAATCAGATGTAAATCAACTTCACCTATCAAAGAAAAGTGATTTCTTCTTCTGCAGTAATTCTCTTCTAAAATAGCTGAACCTTGCAATATATCTTTCTTCTTGTTAGCGTGTTTTAAACACATTTTAACCACTACTGTTGTTCACACAAATGCCAGCAGTTTTTAAACTGTTTTAGCAGATATTTTCAGAATTTCATAATGCTGGTAGTGCTGGTATGTAAAAGCTGAGCTGAGCAAATACTATAATCCTTGATTCATTTTAAATAGACAGGTATTCAGCCAATGTACGGATCAGGAATTATTCTTTACTGTTGCCCTCAGGGCAGCATCTCTGTTGGCTTACTTTATCCAGAGCCTTACAGGGAGTAAGCAAGGCTGGTGCTCCTCTCCCTAAGAGTCTTGGTAGCAAGCAAGATAATGGGGAAATGGTCTAATTTAGTGTGGCTGGTCTTACATTTTGGTCTTATATATGCCAATACTGGTTCTGGCTACCTGAATCTGTTTGTTTCTGAAAATACCTTCCTGTGCCTGCTCTCTCTGGCCCTGCAAGCATTTCTCCAGGGTGCTCACCGCTGCTTCTGGAAGTATGGCTAGAGAGACATACCAAGATCTCATAGTTCTCCTTTAGTGGAGACCAAATTAGACCCAATAACATAGGCCAGTACAACCAAAAACTTTTGGGTTTTGGCATTGTAATTATCTTGTTTTCCATACAAATCCCTAAAACATCATTGTTATTAATGCTTACCTTAAAACATAATTTTTGAATGTCTTCTTAATGCACACTATTTTGTGAAGTTAGATGCTAATTATTTAGGCATTCTGATCTTCTGCTGCATCGTTTCTTGCATATTAACGTATTTTATCCCTTACATGCTTTGTATACAATGATTTGTGCCATCAGATACTGAGAAATATCATAAAAGTTACTCTTTCAGAGGGTGTAATGGAATTTAATTTAGATTTTAATTTAGATTTAGGCCACAGGACAGAATCAGTAGATACAGTCCATGTTTAAACATTTACAATTCAGTTCATCTACAAGTGTGTTGTCAGCACTATAATTAAATGTATTTTCTTTATGTAATTTGTTTCCTTCTGTTCTAGATATTCTTAGGTTCATAAGGAAAAGAGAAAAAATATGAAAAAAAATGCATTTACAGTATTTAGTACATTTTTATCAATTCACTGCTGTCAAAAATGTTTGCCTCATATTGTGTTCTCTAGATCCAGTGACTACACTGTAACTATCCCCAAATATTACTATCACAGAAGCCCAAGTGTGGTTCCACTAGGGCTTAGTAGATCATTTCCCCACACGTGCTGTCTATGCTCTTGCTAATGCAGCCCAAGGTGCCTTTGCTGCAAATACACGTTGCTAGCTCACTTTCAAGTCACTCTGCATCAGGAACCCCAGGTCCTTTTCTGAATAGTTGCCTTCCATCCAGGCTGGCTCCAGGCTGTATTGGGATTAAAAAAATATATATATATGTACAGAAACTAAGAACCCAAATAGTTCTCTACTTACATGAAAATGCAATTTTAACCATTACAGTGAATTTGACTTTCCTCGCTTTTGTTCTTGACAGCTGGGAAGACAGATCAAAGTCAGGACTAGATGTAGCAGCAGTGTTATCAAGTGTTATCATTTAGACCTTTTCATATGATAGCTAATAAAATATACTAATTCTACAAGGAAAGATGTTCTAGTAGTTACAAATGAACTTTACAAGCTGTTTGTCAGGTTCCTGAAAACTTACCCAACATTAATTATAATGTATCTATCATGGCAGAATGAAATATTTCTGAGAGATGTGTTTTGGATGCTCCACTTCGTTTCTTCACTGTAACATCAAAGGATTGTCAACAGGTGATATAAAGCACACAAATCTGTCTGGACATTAATGTTTGAGATTTTGGCAAAGTTATATTCTTTCTTTGCAGTAGCCTTGACAGATCTCCCAGTTCAGACAAGACATCAAACAGTATTCCTAAATGTTGAGCAAGCATTGAGGTCAAAACATACCTGAGACTGACAAACGGCTGAGAATGTCTAATGCAGAAAAGAAAGGAAATAATTGCATGGGATAACATAGATGTTCTGGAAAATAGTACGTTCTATCATTTTCTTTTTTTGTTTCTACAATGTTTATTTTTCAGACACATTCTTGCAAAATAAAAGGAACAACTTAAAATCTTACTGAGCTCTCAAGGACATCATCATACTGTGCATTGATATAATTTTTCAGCTGCACTTCAAGTCTGCTGGGTTTCAGGATTTAAAGATTGTTGCAAAACAATAAAAAAAGATGTTCTTAAAGCATATTATGAACAAATCCACTTTTGAGGGCAATGTAATTTGTCAAAGGACAGTACAGATCACTCTATTATCACATACTATTTCTTTCAATGTCTTGTTAGTCACTGTCCATGACAGTAACCTTACCAGATGGAAAGGACTGATTAACTAAACAATTTTCACAGAAAACAGTTGATATCTTCCATCTAAAAACAAAGAAATTATTTTCTTTGGTAGTAGCTCCTGGCACTGGGTATGAGTACTACAAATAATTTGCTGATCTTGTCAGGTGGGACACTTTCTCAAGTGCGAAAATCCATCCTACTTCTTTGATAGCTGCAGTTGCAGGAAAGCCTTCCCTTGTCCCTTGGCTCCACCTGTCCACATACCAGTCCTAGACTCAGCACTCATTTTCAGAGCCTTCCCTGTTTTTTTGATCAGGCTCCTATATCAAGGTATGAGTTCTACATCTTTAAGGTAAAAGTGAGATGTAAGGATGACATTTAAGTTTATTCTATAGTTGTAACTCTGATGTAGCCAGGGTATCGTGGCTGCACCTGTGTGCACCCAGTGCAGTTAAATCATTAATCATCCAGGTGGTCCAAGAACAGGCCAGGCAGTTTGTGTATAGATAAGGTCATGGACTGATTTGAAATAATGGATTAACTTGAGACAAGGTGATTGCTTGAACTCCTGGCCACCTTCACAATTATGTAGTTGACTAACTGCGGCAAAGGCTCTTCGTGTTTGAAATTTGGACTGTCCTAAAGATGCCTACAGACAGCTCTTCTTAGGCTATTTCCTGTGCTTCAGGGTGATGACTATCCTCCTGGATGGAGAACCTGGCCCTATCAGAGAGTCAGGCATTCCAGCTGCAGAATTGACCAAATTGTATGCATGTATAAGCTAGTTGTGAATAGTCGGTGGAGACTGTTCCTGCAGAGGTGGAAAAGTCATGTGCAAGAATCTTTTTTTATCTGTTAAGACAGTCAGGAAATGTTCTGTGTGTTCAGTTTAAGATACTCAGTAGCAATGGATCATGCATATGCTAGTCTGGTCGGGTAAGAGGGACGAGCTGGATACTCAACAAAAATCTGTTCAGGGAAGCTCATTGGATCCAGCTGAAAATATTGTTGCAAGGAGCCTGATTACAGCAGTCACCAATTACTGCCCAGACAGAGACTGACAAAACTGTTGGAGAAATTTGTTTCCTCCTGTATGCATTACCATGTGTCAAGATACCAACAAATCACAGGGATTCAGAATAAAAATGTATCTGTGAGTGTCTGTACAATGCTCCTAGACCCATCTCTTTCTTCATCCTTTATTCAGACAGGGGAAGGAAGCCCTGCTTGCCTCACTCTTCCTTCAGCTGTAGTGATCAGGAGTGGGGATTTGCCTGCCAAACACCTCATGTGTCTTTTTGTTAACTCCGGCCTTGGTTGCACTAATCTTCCTATTTCCTGATCTTGATCCACATGAAAATGATAGAGCTCATATGAATCAAAATATTGGAAGCCTCCAAATAGCAAGACTGTCTCACCTGGTGAAACTCCAGAAGGAAAAAGACTCACGTGGAGTAGGATGTCAGCTTCCTTCCAGAAGCTCATCCCAATCTTATATCCATTTCCAGGTGGTGGCACTAGAATTGTCTGGTCCCATTTTTTGGTAGCCCGCTCTGATAGGAACTGCTGCTAGGATTCCTTTAATATTAAATAAGGCTGAGTAGTTTAACAAACACCTAATTATAGGTGATTGTATACCACTGCTATGATAGCACAGAAAAGCTTTTATTTTTCTCTTTTTTCTTTCTTCTTTTTCTGAGACAATTATATCTAAAGCATTCTTTTTGTATTTTCTTAGATTACCCCTTACAACTGGAAATAATTTAATGCATTATTTACAACCCACAGGTTTTCAGATTATCTAAGAAAACTGGTATTTTGTTGAGGCACCAATATGTATGTTTAATACGAGATACTAATGAAATTTCTTGTATTCCATTGATCAACAAAAAACTGTAATTCTCTAAAAGTCCTGAATGGTTTATAAGAACTAAGAATGCACATAAACATCTTGTTCTGTTTCATTTTACTTTGAAAATTCAGTGATTATAAAATTTGTCTTTGAGAACGTATGTTTCCTTCTCCCCATGACAGCTGTTTCACAATTTTTACTGTCCCAAAGGAAAAAGACAAATAACCCTCAAGTCACCCATGTAGGAGAAAATTTAATTGTTTAGATTTTTCTGCTCTAATCATTTCACCTTTTAGCATGTGGAACAATCTGTTGCTTGTTCTTTAGCAATAACTGGTGTGATTTAGAACATTTCAGAAAACAGTTCCTACAACCAGACTGATGAATTCCTTGCACAAATATGGTGATATGGCATTTTAAAAACTTTTTTCTCTTCCACTTTTTATTATTATTGTCTCTTACTTTCTGCTTCCTATTCTTCCTCCTGCATTAAGTATTTTGTCTTTCACTGCCACCCAGGAAAACCCTCTGTGCTCTACCCATGCCTGTCTTCAAGGATATCATCTCCTTTCTCCATGCAAGCTAAAGAGCACCGACAGCTGCAGCACCTGCTGGTATGGTTCCTGCACAAGCAAGAGGTATGACCAGATTCCCAGTCCTGCCAGCATAACAGAAACTAAAGATCTCCCACAAAAGTTTTGAGTTCCTTTTTGGCACATATGTGGTTGAGCTAAAACCTTCTGAATGCCGAACAGTACATCCTGGTCCTGTAGAGGTTGTAGACAGTGCCGTGATTAATGGATTTGTGGAATGGATTAATGGATCAGCCTGGATCCTGAAGTGTTAAGTCTTCAAGACAAGAAATGCATCTGTTCACCTCAAAACTAGGAGCAGTTTGAGTACTGGATTATTACTGACCAAGCAACACGTAACTTGTCAAAGAACAAATAAGCTGTGTTTAGTCAAAACTGATGAACAAAGGTCACCATTGCTCCTTTGAGGAACACTACAACAGAAGGAGAATGATAATTTCATTTGAGACAAAGGGCTAATTGCACTGTGAACAGATGGGATAGAGAAGAGTTTCATCATTTTTACCGTGGCAAAGTCCCTGGAGCAAAAATACTAATTAAGGCCCAGTAAAATGTGCTTTATTTAAACAAACACAGATCAGACCAATGCCTCAGTCTAGGATTTAGAAAAAAAGATACAGTCAGATAAAGAGGAAACATACTTACATCTAGATAAAAGATGTTGTACTTGTAACATCTAAGCCCTATATAGGCTTTATATTTGTGGTACTATAGATCTGTGGGTAGAAAGGGAAAAATAGAATGTATCTGATACTGGATATGTCAGACAGATTAGCACAATCAGCTTTTGCTTAACCAAGCCTGTTTCACACAAGAGGGAGATGGAAGAGGAATTAAAACTATCAAACATATTCATTCAAGTAGTCAGACAACATTTTTGTATTTCTTTCAGAGTGAAGCACCAAAGAAGGTACATGAGGAATCTGAGAACACATAGAATTAAAAAAGTGAAAAAAATATGCTGTAAAAAATACAAAAGTTTTAAAGAACAATAGAACAGTGAGATTCTAAGTAAAATAATATGTGTATTTATGTGAGCATTTATGTAAATGGTCACCAGTTATCACGATCCTGATGTGGTATTAGTGCTATAACACTGCTCTATAACACTGTTCTATATTTATAGATTCCTTTTACTCTATGTTAGGTTCTTTTTATAAACCTGGAAGTAAAATGCCTGTTAGATTCAATTTTAGTATTTATCAATTTTAATTAGCTCCAAGAAACCTGTGGCTTATTCCAATAATACATTTTCCTTGACATCTTCAATAAAAAGACAATTTTTTGATTTATAGGAATCATATCATACCCCATTATACCTATCAAACTTCAAAACATAAATTCTTTTCGAAGTCAGTAAAACTTTGATTTAATCATTTTTGCTCTGTATCCTTGATTATTTAGGCTATTAAATTACTACAAAAATCTCAAGAGAAGACATTATGTAGGTTTTAGTGTTTCCCCTCACCTTTGTAAGATGGTTTTTCTCTGAATATTCATCAATCTGTTAACTGCATCATTCCTAAGAGACAAGAGGGTGACATCTGATTTATATCAGATACCATTTCAGGAGTAGAACAGAACTAAATCTTGTGCCTTCTGTGGAGGGATACAGGAAAAACCCTCAGACACTACTTATCATTAATTAAAGTTTATTATCTTTAAGTAGCCCTGAGTTACTTACATATTTTTCTTAAATATGTGCTGAGCATCTTTTATATTCAATTTATCTTATTCTGTATGTGGACCTAGAAAAATACATGAATCTCATGTATCTATCTGACTCACATTGAAGGATGGTGAAAGGCATTCAAACACACTGAGGATGTACATGTGCATTAGGGCCCAAGTGATGTCCAAATTTGCAGCGACATTGATTGTCCCATTTGAGATGGGACTTTTACTGGGGAGTCAGTCTCCTAGGAGTGGATTTTTCACGTGAAACTGTGTGCCTCCCAGTCACTGTGTGGCAGCAATGGCTGAAACACAACCTTGAAATCATAGCAAATACTATTTGATCGAGGCTGGATGTCTAATTGATATTGACTTTTCTGCAAAATTTTAGTCAAAATGGTTCTGTCAATTCAGAGAACAATGCTAAGGGAGATCAGACAAAATGAAAAATGCTGTTTTGCATATATTATAAATTTCCATTGCTTTTTGCTTTTTTTTTTTTTTTTTCCTGAAAGATCTCCAGTTGTATCTGTACAATAATGTAAGCTTCAAGAGTCACAAATTCAGAGCACAACATGGACTACTGAAGCTAGTCCTCCCGATACTGGGCCAAGTCTGACTAGGAATGTTGTTCTTGACATCGCAAGGTGGTTCTATATTTTGTCCTGATGCCAGGATGTCGACTTGAGAGTGAGCACCCACTTCTCCTGTATAGTCAAAGATCACCTGGTGATCAAAAGCAGCATGGAAACAGTATTAGAGAGGAAAGAAGGCAGAGTAACAAAAGCTACATCTAGAAAGTGCCATGGGTTTGAAGGGGAAGGAGAAGTGGGACTGTTTCATAGGCACCTTGTCTGGCTGTGTCTGTAAAGCGCACATTTATCAGCTCAGGAAATTGCCAAACAACTGACTGCCAGAAATACAGCAAATAGGAAGGATCGCTCCTCTATGCACTTTTCTTGTGCTCTTTCTAAGTATCTAGTGATGGATATTATCCAGGAGTGACAGAAGAGGGACAAGCCTTGGCTGGCAGCGCGGAGCTGCCGCGGTGGCCGTGGTGCCCCTGGGCTCTGCTGGTGGTGGCACCATGGGATGCACGCGGTGGGGAGAGGAGCAGAGAGCACGGCCTCGCCAGCCGGGCTGCTGTGCCCCCCGCCTGTCACCCACCACACCTGCTGCCAGGCACATTGTTAGGTCAAGGGACAACTGCCAGCCTGGAGCAAAAGATCCCAGCACACCTCTAGGGATCAAGGTAATGTTCCAAAATGAAATTTGCTTTCTCAGTTTGAGTTTTTAGGGAAAGCCTAGGGAAATGCACAAAAACTGTTAGCACTGTAATATTAACCATCAAAAAAATAAAATATACAAGACTAAACTTCAAATGTAATCTTAATTCAGATCCTTGGTACATATGAAGCTTGATTCAGTCTCTAATTATATGATTGCAGTAGTCTGCTCCTCTGTGTATAATTCAGCTCACTGTCGGGATGATGTTTAGTTAGCAAACAGCTGTTCAATATTTTGTTTGAGCCTGGCGTAGAATGTGGCTCCGTACTATATTTACTGCATGTTTTTCAATCCCTCTGTGAGCACAGAATTATTCATTCACTTCTGGGGTTTTGTGTAGCACTCGTCATTACATAGTATTTAAGTGCTTCACATTTATTAAGAATTTTCACATTCCTGTGAGATGAAGGGATGCTATTTATTATCTCACGGTTACAGTTAGGGACAGAGAATTTAAGACTTTAAAAATCCACTTGTTCTTGGAGCCCTGTCTGAGATATTGTGCCTGATCTTCCAAAGTACCCTTTATAGCACTCCACACATTCAAAACAACCCCCACTGGCTTCAGCTGGGAATTCTCAAAATTTTTATGAAATTAAAATCGGATACTTTAAAAGTGAACAAACTTCTCCATGTCTACCTGTGAAAGAAATTGTTTTAAGCAGATTGCTTCACATTGCAAAGGAGTTTTCTGGTAAGGTTAGGAAATGGATTTAGTTTCCTAGATCAAGATACCTTAAAAAAGTGCCCCACTTTTACCTTTCAATAAGCCTCTTCTCACACATAACATAAGCTCACCTTCTACAACAAAAGAAGTCCTTTCATTATACAGATCCATATTTATCTCCAGAGAATTCATTTCTTTCCAGTGACTAAAATGCTTTCCTTCATCTGACAAAAAAGAATCAAAAAAAAAAACCAACCTGTTTAAAGACATGAAAAAGGCCAAGTTATAGGTGTATGGTCATTCACAGTGCCTGACTTTTAGGATTCAGGTGCCAATGCATGCACTTAAAATCTAAAAATAGTGTTATTTTAGTGTATGTGGTATCTTTTGATATTTCGTATGTCTATATGTCTAGAAAGGCATAGAAACAAAAAGAGCAGTTTCAAGCAGAAGAGACTCCTTCAATTATGGATGAGTTCATGCCACACAATCTATAAAAAGTTTAAAGGTTAACAGGCATATTCGACCCCTTAGAAGACACTCATAGGGGAGATTGCTACATGAATATAAATTTATGAATTTTATTTCTGGTGAGCTCATCTCAGTGCATGGAGATGGGTGATTGGAGTGAGGGTTGCTAGCTGCTGTGGAAGCAGCCAGGGGACCGCCTCAAACATCAGAAATGCAGAGCAACCTTGCAGAGATGCTACAGCCCACTTGTTTTTGCAGCAGAGAGTCTTGAATCTGTCCACCTTGCCCAATACCTTATTGATTCCTTTAGTAGACTAACACCTACAGGAGCTATGCTTCCAGATGTTTCCCCACGACCAGCTCCCAGACCACCCAAACAGGCAACTCAGCCAACAGTATCCTCACTGCTTTCCCCTAACTTGCTCTGGCCTGACGATGGGAATGTAAGTGCTGGCAAATATTATATCTGCAATGTTATTCTGCTCATGTGGTGTGTATATAAATACACTCTTTTTGCTTGGGATGAAAGCTGTCCCCACAAATTAACATGGGACAGGATAGGAGGATAGGACAGCCAGGGACAGGAAATATGCCAACGGACAAAAAATGACAAACAAGCATGAGTGGTGGAAGTGGGAGAAAGTCTCTCAGAGTAAAGCAAAAATAAGGAGAGAAACTCTGACTGTGCTTGAAAAGAATTTTAGTAGCGCTTAATAACTTGCTAAGGTGATCTATGAACATAAGGTAGAGAAAAAGACAAACACAAAAATTGTAAGGATTTCAATTGCCAATGTCCTACTGGGTTATAGGCCAGATTTGTGCAGCCTGTGCATAAAGTTTTTGCAATTCTGTCCACAGATTGATAAAAACAAATATTTGTCTCTGCAGTTGTTAAGAAGGAATGAATGCTGTTCTCCAGAAAGAGAGGCACAGAATAAAAGGGTCATTCACACATCTCGGTGAAAAATCTCATTTTCTATCTGTAATAGCTTGGGAGTTCATAGATTTGTGAGTGATCCCACATCCTCTCCCCACCAGGAGGCAGGAAAGGAGACAATTTAAAATAGCTACATTAAGCATGCCACTGAATGAATCACTATGCTAAAATATAGATGAGGTTAAAGGTAGATCAAAATGGTGAAAATGCCACCAATTTCTACTCTGGGGTTTTTCCCACAAAGTTAGGACCACTTTTCATGCAATTAAAGGACTCTTAGTCCTTTCAGTGGATTCTTAGCATACGAATAGTTTTGAGTAAAGTGTGCTTAATACTATATACTTAATACTATATACTAGCTTGTTAGAAGTTTAGATGCTTCTTTTGGATGCTTCATTTTCTCATTTTCTCTACCAATGACTATTAATAGTCATAAAAACATATCATTGGCATCCTGATCCAATTGCTGATTAAATTATTTGGTATAAACAAAGCACTGGCTTTTTTACACATAAATCCACACACACACATAAAAAGACTTGCATTCTATTCCAGATTTCCTCCTTGTTTGGTTAGTCAAGACAGAGAGGATTATAGTTGGTCATGGCAGTTCTGAATACAGAGCATAGTATTAGTCCCCAGATGGTTTAGGTTCCATTTTAAAATTTACTAGATTCAACTAACAGCTAATCCTTAATTTGCATATAACGCTTAATGAGATGTTCTCTCTATAGGATTATGGGCACAGAAAAATAATGAATTTTTCCACTGAATTCTATCTTCTTTCTACCTGTTACATATTGTATATTTTTGCAGAGGAGAATGCATTCATTAGGAAACCAAATAAATTTTTAGTTTGGCCTTGGGATTTCATCTAGCTCAGTCTTAAAGGGTGCCTAAGCAATCAGAAGTATCAAGTAACATAGAATACCAAACAATTTAAGAAATGCATCCTAAGAAATCAGGAGACAGACTTGCATTTGAAAAAGAAAGAAAGAAAACGTCAAAAAATAAATCTGTAGCTGGAGTCACAAAGCCCCAGAATGAAAAGTACAAATAAAATTACCCATATAAAATACAGATTTTGAAGAATAACCATCAGTAAATTAAAACAAAGATTAAGTGAAGACATACAATCAAAATATAGTAAAAACTTGGCACTATATTTTAGTCCTCCTCAGTCTAATACAAAAATAGACAATTGCTCCATGGCAGACCAGATGATTATATCATGGTGTTAATCTATAGTAATAACTTTATTATGAGCTAATGCCTACACGTAGATGTAGTTACAGCACGGCTAACATCTAAACTCAGAATATATTCTGAATTAGAGCTGTTTGCTTTGTAGATCTATGCAGTCCATTTCAAGAAAAAAAAAAAAAAAAAAAAAAAGTTAACAGAGATCTACTCTTGCAGTTTCAACAACCAGAAAACTATCCTGAGCGGTACATACCCACAGGCAGAACAGTCGTGCAGAATAAATGGAGCCAACAACCTTGCTCTTGTTGTAACCTGTATGTTACCCAGCAAATTAGCGATAGCAACTTTCATGTAGCACAGATTGATGCAACACCAGAGCGGCAATTCCTACAAGGATTTTGTAGCATCATTTCCTTCACCTCATCAAGCTGTCATCATACTCAGGATACACAGCAAATCCTTTTGGCTTTTTTTTTTAGTACTTGCTGATCTCTTTCAGTCATGTATCTTACCCTTGCACAGTTGTTTATGTTATCCTTCTCCATATTGTCCTTCATTTCTGCTCTAGCATTCTTGAACCAGGGGACTCAAAACTCTGTCTGATATTACTCACACTCATACTTGTGAGGAATAATACTGTCATTCTTTCAGACTTTTCATTAAACAGACGCACCTTAGTAGATGTTTAGAAACAGAGTGTTTCATTCTGTTTTGGTTCTCTCAACAACATGTCATCTGAGTTAAGCATGTTAAAAGTGTATTTAGCCTGTTATCAAGTATTATTTCAGATTTTCCTTCTGATGCTTTCTAAACCACTTCCTATCCAATGCATTTATGCCATGAATTTTCCCCCACCCCTCCCTCCTGCAAAATACACTATGCATTAAATGCTGTCTGTTGTATTTATTGCATATTCGTTACCTTTGTCAGCTCACTGTAGACTCTAAAAATACAAATTTCATTGATTAAGGCAATATCAACCTTAAAAATGTCTCAAAGGTGAATATACATTTGCCGGTTTCAGGAGAGAAAACAACAAGAACTGCAACCGAGTTTTGAGAACATATAGACTATTTTAAAAAGTGTGTTTGGACATATTTATATAACATCAGCAAACCTCAGACAGAAGAACTCTCCTAGTTAGCTGCTTACTATTGTTAACTGCTGATAATATGCTCAGGATGTGAGTTTAGTCCTTGAAGCGACTAAGTATTAGACTAACAATATAATTGTGTTTCTGAAATCAGTAGGACTACCATTCATAATTCAGGTTAAGTATATAGTAAAGTTTGTTTAGACCATAACATACCATTTCTTGATGTGAACCCGAATAAATAATGGCCCTACCTCATGATGAAATTCAAAAAGATCTTACTATCTATCATAAATATTCTGTAAGTTCTTACAGAGAAAATTGCTCTAGATAGATAAAAGATAAGATGCCAGCACATTCAGAAATAGTATAATTTTGTTCAAGGGTTTTGTAGGATGCACAAACCTGGTTGTATTGCACTCTTTTTTTTTTTTCTCCTGTAGATCACTACAGTCCAGAAGAAATTGTAAATTTGAATGCTTTATTTTCCATGGCTCAATTTCCGTGTGTCATTTATCCCTGTGCTGAGTGAAAAAGATGGACAGAAAAAAAATGGTGTTTTATTCCTACTTTTCATAAATACATATGGTTACAGAAAGTGTATTCTATGGTGAGTCAATTCTAGTATATTTGATATGACAGAGTGGGCCCATATCCACTACATATATTTATAAGTATACCATGTACTCACATAACTCTGCATTTTAACATTCCAAGAGAAGATAATTATTCCAGTGGATCTATACGTGTAACAAATATTAAGGATATCTTTAAATATTTGCAGCATCTGAATCTCAGCACAGTCCTGACAATAGTTGAGTAAAAAAGGTTAACATTTCTTGATGCACGGGGGATATCATGTTTTGGAAAAATATATTAACTTAAGTAATTAAGTTACTTAAATTTGGTAGTTATCTTTTACTGACCCTAAATAAGATGAAATTGATCAATTTGATCCCAGTCACATAAAAGATGCTAAAAATGAATAGCAATACAGTATTTTTCTGCTACTAGGAAAGTACTTTCATACTGTCTCAGAAAACAGTTCTGTGAACTCATCTTTACAAAAAAAATCTATAGAGCATATACACGTATGTGTATAAATATACATACTCATATGTCTATGAACCTTTTCTTCAGTAAATCTGTGTTTTATTAGAGATAAGCATCATTATCCATAATGTATAGATGGGTAAAATGAGGCACAAAGATTTGCCTCCCTTGCTTAAGTCCCATGTTCCATCCTTTAAGTATATATGTGGGATAAGCTGGTCCTCTTATGTGACTTTTCTAAAAACATATTCACTATGCAAACTGCAGACACCTAACTTCTAAAAATGTCTATTTCCAGTTTAGTTTTCTGTAAGACGTGTATATTAATGGCAGCATCAGATCATTATAGTGAATATCAAAGGCAAATATATACTTCTAACCTTTTAAGAGTACTTCAAACTCCACATTACAAAGACTACAGATGACATGTTAATTACCTACCTGTATGAAAACTGGGTTCTCTTTCAGCCTCTGGCATTTTTTAAGTTCATTAATTTTCTTACCTTGTCTTCCTCTTACATCTTCTTTTTATTGAGAAACTCTAAATATAGTAAGATCATAAAAACACAGCCCAAAAGTGAGGTGAAAGAGAAGAAGCATTTATTGAAATGGAATTAAGCATTTTATACTGCATACATATACATGATTCCTTTCTTTTTGACAGCTTCCTATAGCCTGTCTGAGGAATGACAGATGCTACTGTTACTTGATAATTCTCAGCTGATGAAAGACAGGGATTAGAGCAGTAAATTATTAAATAAAAAATTAATATTCATTAAATAAAAATAATCATGCTTTGAAATGTGGAAGGATCAAATTTAAATAATCTAACATCCAAGGATTCGGTTAGACAGCAAAACTATACAAAAAAGGGCCTTATTCACCCCTTCTTTGCCCTTTTTCATAGCCTGTGTTGCTCTGCAAATTAAGAGAGAATCAGAATTATTGAGATTCAATGAGCATCTTTAAAAGATTTCATAATCATGCAAGTTATTGAATAAATCATTGGATAAAAGAGTATCCACTCTATTTCAACTCTCTAGAATTTTCTAAATTTGAGTTCTGTAATTTCCTTGTATGCTCATTAACACAAATTCCCTTGTACTAGAAGTAAGAAAACAGAAACTGCATGGATTCTGTGCCACCTTCATGGTCCATGTACACACACCAGTAAAGCATTTCTGGAGCCTCCCACCTCAGATTTTTAACCCCTCAAGGCAAGGAGAGGAACGTGCGTAGAGACAGGGCTGGTTTTTCCCCCCACGACAGCAGGACATGAGCTGTGAGATGGGTGTGACAAAACACGGTCAGCAGACAGGAGACAACTGAAGCTTCTTCTGTGCCAAAAACTTTTTTGTTATGAATAATGCACATCAGCAGTCACCAGCAGTCCCCACAAACACCACTTCCAGGATTGACAAATGGAAAATCTACTCACTGTTTTCAGAAACAGTATTTAAAAACCATTCTCAAAGTTTGCATATTACTCATGTACAGGAAATGCTAAGCAAGTTTTACCTTAACTCGTGTTTGCACTTTGATTTGATTCAGCCCAGGTCTGGTCACAAATACTGGTAACAGCTGACCTCCCAGTTGCACACTCAGCAGCTGAAATACGAGCTCTACCTTCTTTCAGAGGAGGGATTCAAAATTAACAAATTAGCAAGTAGGTGAGAAAAACACAAGACTCACAAAAGATGAAGTTCACCATTAGCAAGCACCTGGACAACCTACAGAGGCAGTATACCCTCTGTTAAACTGTCATTATTGATTTTATGTATTATTAGGCTTAAATCCCTCCCCTGAAAGATCTTTCAATTAAATACTTTTTCAAAGGATGTGTGTCTGGATTGTGGCATGTGGCTGTCTTTTATATGATCCCATCATACAAAGTACAATGATCCCATCACAAGAGTAGGACATCAAATGTGAAACCTTTCTTATTTGTCCCTCTGCAGATGATAGAACTGACTTATTTCTCTTGAAAGCTTAATTATTTTGTTATGGTTATTTATGATCATAACTTGGTGCATGCACAGACAACTCACTAAAAAAAAAAAGCAATAGCAGATAGATAAAAGAAACACTGTCAAACTGATAACTGCTTCAAATACTCCAGTATTGACATTGAAACATTCATAATGAGAAGAGTACCTGTACAAAGGCACAGAGAATAAAACATAAATACACAAATCTTTAACATTTCACCATACATTTTGTTGCTGCAATAGCCATAGAAACATAAGGTCAAATGGCACCCTCAGCTGAACACAGGCAACACTGAGGAATAATCCTTATATTAGAAATCTTGTTTTAACCATACATTAATTAGAAGAACTATTCATTGGTTGAGTTTCCAAAGACTTATAAATAGTAGTAACCTTAAATGCAAAAGCGGATATTACTGATTCAAGTGGGTCTGAACTGATATATATCAGAAAAAAAGAATCCCCTAGTACAGTCAAACACAAAAAGAAGCACAGTGGTATAGAGCGATGTAATTGTAAAACAGGCAGAATTCCTGTGCGAAAGAGAGGAAGCTATTTAACCTATCTGTTAAAAAAAATATACGAGCATGGAGATGATGTCTAAGATAGATAGACTGGGCTACAAAGAAAAGCTGTGCAGTAGCAGGAATCCATACCGCTGAAGTAATGAAAGTTAGGATGTGTTATTATAGTCCAGAAGGATATTACAGTCTACTATCTCAACAAGCTGCTAAATTAAAGAAAATTAAGGAGGCTAAAAGAGTTACTAGCCATTCAGATATTGACAGTATCAGTGAAGAAATTGTCAGTACTTTGTTTAAATGGATTCATATTGTTTAATTTTTGAGGAAGTGTGCCGGTTCACAGACATATCACCTACACGGGTATTTCAGATATGAGTAATTATAATAATTATTAGAATGATTACTATTCATATAAAGCTAATGTGAATGATACTGACCATGTTTTTGTTCTTTTTTGTTCTACAAGTGGTTTTTTGAGAGAAACTGTAAGACATTCTGTGTTTTTTTGCAGTTTCACCAATCAATGGAGGATTATTTGCAGACATTTTAAGAGATATTTATTTTACTGATAACTGTATTGCTAACGCTTTCAATCTATGAATGATGCACTGATGGTTATGAAAGAAGACGCGTAATATTTGTCCACCTATGTTTGCCTATCATGATACTTTTGATATAATAGCTTTTCTCAAACTTTGTATTGTGGTAGTATCACTGCAGTGTATTTAAGATAATTGAAATGGTATAAGCATGGACCACAGGTACGTGTTTACCAGGTCAGCAAGAAATACACAGATAAAGTATGAGGACATTAACCGAGTTAAGCAGTTTGGTACTCCTGTTCTCAAGGAGAAGTATTAATGCAAGCACAGGCAAGTGGACTGTAGAAGAAAACAGTTATAGTAGTAGGCGGAGACTTCTTGAAGGCTCAAGTGTTTGCCTACCCTATTGATCTTCATTCCCACTGATGCCTCACATAAGGACTGTCCCCAGTAGAGACGCTCTAGGGAACCCGGGTGCAATTTGAGTAGCAATATGATTGGTGAAGGACCAGTTCTTCAGAGTGACCCAGAGCCAAACAGTGATAGTATAGGCTCATGTTTATGGGATATTCAGAACAGTAGAAAAGATGGAAAGTAAAATAAGCAGTCAGAAGAAGCATCATATATGGCTTTTAATATGGTATTATACTGACTTAATCATTCAAAGCCAAGTATGTATAAGTATATACAGGCTTATAAATACATACTTCAAAACCCTTGACCATATTTGCCTAGAGTTTACCTCTATCCCAGATCAATTAAAATAGGAGTACATCCATCTGTCAATACATTTTCACTTGAATGTGATCATGTACCTACAAGTGTTTCTCTGGAAACTCTTGATGAAGATAAAGGATGCTCTTTTTTGCAGTCCTGCTTCTGTCCACTATCCCTTGGCTTGTCCTCTCCCATGGGGGCCAAGGCCACGGGCCTTAGCTAAACACTGCTCCCAGGTAAGGTGTTCCCTTTGTGAGGCCTCCCCACCGAGCTGTGTGAAAACCTCCCCTCAAAGTCACCAGCTGCCCCGACTTGGCCCTGAGCAGAGGCAGGCAAACCCCAGAACCACTGAGGGATCACTGAAGGCCGCGACAGGAACCCTTGTCCTTCCTCCATTTCCGCAGTGGAAGTTTCATTTTGTGTTTATGTTGCTGTTCTGTACACATCAATTCACACCCGTTTTTCTTGCAAACAGTTTACGTGTGGTTTCTCAAGGAAGGCAGTACCCGTGCATGGTCACTGCGTGCAGTACTCTACATGCAGAAGACTTTGTCCTGCCCAAATGCTGTTTCTGGCTTCATTTTGTTCATCTACAGATCTTTCCTGTGCAGATCTAGAGAAGCACACCTATTTACACAAGTGGTGGTGAAGCACCATGGCTCTCAGCTGACAGGTTTGAGGGTGTAAAGGAAAGTTAAACTGAAGGCTAAATCTTAGGTCTGCATCTATATTTCCTCAACAGCATCCTTTAGGCTGCTGTTGCCAAGTCCTTTCTCATGTTACAGACTTTATTTTCAAGCCGCTGGGTAGAAATCTGAGAACAGTGCTGTTGAAACACTAGGGAAAATTCTTATGGATACCCATCTGTTGAGATGCTCCAGTTTACCATCTTCACAGAATCTGTTCATGCCACAGTCTGTTTATGCCACTGTCTTGGTGTCATCCTGTCCTCAAGTCCTTGTGTTAACCGTAACATTCTGTCACATTATGTATGTTTGGCACAGTTTGCCTTTCTTTAAAAAAATGAGTGCATAGACAGAGCTAATTTCTTATTGCTGGATGATACTTTTCAGGAAAGAGCTCCTTCCCTGTTAGGAGGGAACTCTGTCTTCACCTTTTGTCATGAGGGACACTTGCAGTATGGACCATCCTCTGCCCCACCACCAAGACATGGATAACACTGCATATAGCATCTGCACTTTCTGTTTCTCATCTGGTTTGCAGACTTTTGATAATATTTCCAGCCAGTATGAGAGTTGTCAGCAGGGCCAAATCTTCCCTGAAGCAATCCACATCACAGTCTGAGACAACAGCATCCAGTTACACCTAAACAGTCAGTTTGCACACTAATGTGCACAATATGCCTAATACCATTTCATGCTTCTGTGTTCGATCTGCACAGCTGTTGTTGTTCTGCATGACTTCCTCTCCCAGTTCTTTCTTTTCACCAAGCAGAGAGGTCATCCAAACCAACTGTGCCATTTTTGGACAGGAAAATATGCAAGTACAAGCGCAATATTTTCTGATGGGCAAGGCAATTTCAATACAGTCAGATTCAGTTACTAGATACACTAACAGACCATCTGAATCCAACTATGTTGGAAGAGAATTGTTAGGTAAAATACACACTACTCTTAGATGCTACACCTTTAGTAATGAGTTCATTGAGAACTGGTCAGCCTCGTGCGGCAGACATTTGTGACTGAGATAATTGAATAATTCACGAGATCTTATCAGCAAAACTCCAACCCTTTAGATGTTCACAAAGGTCTGTTTAACAGTTTAATCTCTAAGCAAATCATGGTATGTTATTGCATTCCAAGCTCAAAGGACAAGACACTGACCACTTTGTAGTCTACAATTAATATATGTTAAATTGCTACTGCTGAAAATGAAAAACTAAAATTTAAAATATAGTAGTAAGAAAAATGCAGACATAATAATCCTTTGGAAAGAAAAAGAAATTATTACAAGTACCTTGAGACTGAAATCATGCAGTGTTTTCTGAAACTTAATAATGTGAAAGTCCAAGTGGCAAAAGAAAAACTGAGTGGATGTTTTGTAGCCTGCAGTGGAGCCTACAGTGTCTTAAATATTAAAATCCAGTTTTGGTTTGTGTACTAAAGATGAGAAAGTAGAGACAAACTTCAACAAATCTGCTTCTCTTATTCAAGTTAACAGCACAAAAATTCCATAAAATTGACTGATTATTCTGAGCAACCAGTACCTTTCTGCCATGGATTATTTTCTTAATAGAACAAAACCACTATTCTGTATTTTCAATATAGTAGGTGTAAATAAAATGAACTATAAAAAAAGAAGTGTGAAAATGTGTATCAAAAAAGGAAAGACTTTTACCTTTAAGGTTCAGGAGTGCATAAGGTTTGTATTTCAATCTCCAATAGGGAAAATTGACTTCATATCCCTAAGGAAAACAAGAAAATCCATTATTTACACTAGAAAATAGGAATTGTTTAGTCTTTTTCCATTTCAGCCAAGTGGTTCATTCTGATGACCGAGCAGAACATTGTACAACCCATTCTTCTCCCTAGAAGCTTTCTACTGATTCTCCAGTTTTGATATTTCATTATGCTAGTGGTAGAATATACATTTCTCATTTTAACATAAAAATGTGTAAAGATGAGATAACAGGGTAGCAGACATTATTGTCTTGGTGTCTCTTACTGATTAGCTGCTTTTGCTTATTTTTATGTAGATTATTTTGCTATGACTTCTTTCCATAGATTTTTCTTTTTTTCCTCTTTTATTTAATTTCAGGTACTACATACAGGTTTTATTACATATTGCAACATAATGTAATTGTGAAAGTCTCTTAAAGTCTCTTAAAAACACAAAGACTGTTTCTGTGTGGTTGCCCTTGATCCTTTTGAACACTTCATGGTATTCAGCACATGACAGGCATGATTCAGACATGTACTCCAGTATCTTACTGTATGTCAGAGTGTTCAATGTCACCAATCCTCTCTGTCAGACATTTATACTTTGCCTGACCTCCTTGCTGCTAGCTCTGCTCCCAGACCATGCAGCTGAAATGGGGCTCTGTCTTTTGGAGGTTTAAATATGTGCAGAAAAGTACTTGGGGCACTTCATACTGCTTCTACACTTGCCCTAAGGCACAACTGAGAACATTTTTTTTGTTATTTTTTTCCCCTGTTTTCTCAATACAGGTTAAGGTAAATCTACAAATACAAATCTTCATTAATAAAACATTCAAAATACAGTTCTAAATGTTTTTGAAAGACTTAGGTACAAGCAACTCAAAAGTTACATCTACTTGCAATAAGGTGACATTTTTAACAGCTGCTTTTCTCTGCTTTTGGAATATGAAAGATTTTACAGCTAATTTCTTCTTCCAGTCCTTTTGCAATGTAAGATCTGCTTGATTCTTTCAAACTGCAACTCATGCTATTCTCTGTGTTATTAAGGGGCAGACCACTTGACCAATTAACTAGCAAAAAGTTGTTTTCCTTCCATAAATACAGAAAGCCTCTTAGTTACATTAGAACTGCACTTAAATAGCTAGTGAACAATTACTTGCTTCAATGACGTTTAAATATCCTCCTCCTCCTTGTGGTGACTATTTAGCATTCTTTAATTACAGAACTATCCTTACCTGTATTTTTTATGTTAATCTATGTATTAAAGCAATAAAGAGATATAATAAATAAAGATGAATAAAGGAATCACTTGAACTCATAACAGGTTCAGGGTGTCCCAATCTTTTTTACATTGTGCCAATGCAATCTCACTCAAAATTTTCCTGTTACACTTATTAAAATTCTACATAAACCCACAGCAGCTAACCTGTGACATATTTTGCTCATTTACCTATAAAAAAGATTGAATTCACATCAACAGGGGCAAGATCCTGGGCTGTACATCCAAGAATGACACTTGCTGTTGAGAATATCTATGGTGATGGCGAGCTCAATACTCCTGGCCTCTGTCAGCCTCCTCTTTTGGTGCCTCTCTGGCTACAAATGACAGCTCGAAGCTTAGTCCAAGGCTGCTCATTTATCTCAAGCATCCAATGATACCTCACAACCAAGATTTCTCCCATCTAACTTTTTTTTTTTTTTTTGTAATGTACACCTCCATCTCCTTAAGACAAAAAAAAATCCATCTCTATCTATTACTATTAAATATAGAAGCTATAGCTCTAAAAAGAGGCTATATCCCAGCGGGGAATGAAATGCCATCTTTCATATGCATGCATGCATGCAGAACCTATATAGACAAGAAGTACTACAATCATTCCCTAGTCAGGCTTGGGAGATTCTATATTAAGGAAATTAATCAATTTATTCAGGGGGAGAAAGAACTCCAGAATAATCCAAGTGGGCAACAACAGGCCAGGAATAACAGTAACAATCATAATATTGAAAGATTTCAGTCCATAGACGCTATGAGTTTCAGAGAAAGGAAAAAAAAAAAACATTAAATACAACTTTTTTCTCTTGCATCTAATTTCAAGGACTGCTTTTTTACACTGATTTTAGTGTAGACCCACCTTCCATATAGCTGTGGAAATCCACACTATCCCTCCTATAGTCTTGTGTAGCGCTCATTGAAATGGCTTCATCACAGTAGCTTAATTTCTAATGACTAGAGGAAAGATAAAATTATTAATAGACTACTGAAATAGCACATACATTACAATTTTAAAGCACATTATTTGGTTTCTGTAGTCTTTCCTTAAAAGTTAAAAATTTTTCTTATTTATTTTTTTTTGCTCTTCAGTGAGTTGGCTTCCTAACAAATTCCAGCTTTTGTATAGTTTATCTTTTCTTCTTCATCTCTTTGTTCTCTGCTTTCTCTCTGTCCTCTAAGGCTGACCTTCATTTAAAGTCTGTGCTGTGTTAGGTCCTTCCCTCGCAAATAGTGCTGAGATGTGGATTTTAACAAAGTAAAGGGTTTCCTTTGCAGCAATCCATTAACTTTTTACAAAGGACAAGAAAAGCTGCATACACTAATGAATACCACTGAAGAAATAAAAAGGAAAAGTCTTTTTTTCTTCTGATTCAGAACATATGCATAGCTTTGTCATCTCAAGGCCACTCATCAAGCCTCTGTCAGGAAGATACAAAAAAAGGTAATTGTTAAAAAATGAAAACTGACAAGATACTTAGAAAATGTCACGGAAGAACAGGCACTAACTTTTAGAAAGGTGTCCTCTCTAAGGATTCATATCAGGATACCTGTACAGCAAGACTATATCAATGAGATGATATCATGTTAGTTTCAAAGGAAATTTATATCAGTGTCAAACCTTTCAGTCATTCAAATATGAATCAGTCTGGGCAAGGGAAGTGAAGGTGTGTTCTTTTCACCATCCAACTCAATTTGGGGAAGGCAGAATATACACTTTTCAAATATATAGAATTCTCATTTAGAATTTTGCTTTCTACATGGGCAATGGATAATTGTCAGTATAAATACTGGTACAAACTATAGGTGGCATATCTATCAAAGGGAATATAAGGATTTTTTTTCGACATACAAAATTTTTTAGAAACAATTTATAATTTGAAAAGCAAACACATTGGTAGTAGAGATGAATTTAGATCCTAACAACCTACCACAAGTAGAGTATGTAGACATTAAGAGAGTGATTATAAAACAAATAAGAATTACTCAGTGGTAACTAACAACCTTTTCTTTGAGCCATTAATTCCTGAGTCACTGATACAATTTTGTCTCAAGGTGTCCAGCTGGCTCAGCCCTGAAAGCAGAGAAAATAAGGAATCACTTTCTGGATATAAGGGAAACAGAAAGGTATTGACAATCCCAGAGGGTCACAATATCAGAAAAGACAGAGCTTTTTTGGTTTTCCCTAAGCAAAAATCGAAGTCTGAACTCAAGGAGTTCCTTGAGTTGTTAGTATTATGGAAACATTGAGCAAAATATGTTGTAGGCTTCAATTCTTTCAATGCTCCCAACTCAAAACTCAGTTTTGCTTTTATCTCTGAAACTTCCTTAGGAAAGCTTGTGCTGGTGCAGACTCCAGCACCCCCAACAATATTACTTAACACTATTAATTCTGCCATTCATGTCTGTTTAAATGATCCAAAGTATTGTCTGAAGGAAATAGTGAGGACTACTATTTTGGTACCAAAATATTCTTCAGAAGTAATTTTTTTCCCGTAATTGGATTAATTTAATGAAGTTAAAGAAAAATGACTTGTCCCCAAAACATAAAACATGCCATTGTTGAAGGAATATCTAGGACAGCAAGGGAGGCAGTAGTTAGGTATTCTTTATTTTCTCCACTGGTATGAAAGTTGCTTAATTTAAAATAGCTTGAATTTCTCTGGAGAGCTCTTTCTGGATAACTGGCACTTTAACTGTGAGATATCAATATTCCAGGTATTAAATGCATACATAAAAACATCTTTTTATCTTGTTTTAGAAGATGTCTTTTTCTAACAGAGCAAAAACTTTGTAGTCTTTTGGAAAGTGTTGTCCTAAGATACTGCTTAGACATTCAGTATTAAGAGCAATGGTAGTTTCACTTTGCAACTTACTCATTTACATTGCTCTGCCAAATCCAAACATGAGATTCTTGAACTTTGCAGCCACAAAACTATCAAGCAAATCAGTCACAAATATAGCATTTTAAGCAAAGCTTACATCTCTTCTTTCATCATGATAAGCTCTCTTTCTCTGATGGTATAAGTAGGAGATAAAATTTCCATCATCAAAGATAGCATCTAATTTAAATCTCTCCCTTGAGGGAGGCTCTAAGGTTATGCTGATATATTTACTTTACTCATCAGAATACTTGAGCAGCAAATGGAATCATAAGAGGAAATGGAACCATAAGAAGTGCTGTATGTCATGATATTGCAGCTTACTAGCACTCTTATCACTAGAGCTTTATCTAAATACTCAGTCTTGTCAGAAACATCATCCAAATCTCAAACATTTTATCTTTCTTTACATCTCATACAGTCTTCGATTTCTATGAGAGCTCTGATTTGGTACAGTAAGAAAATAGCAGAGAAAATGAATAAAGTTTCATGAAATAAATCACTTTACAGTATCCTCACTATCATACCAAAATCTTCTCAGATTTTGAGTTTATATACACACCCAGTTCAAAGGAGTAACTTCTTTCTTAGCTTCAAGCAGGTCAGTAGTCTGAATGGGAAAAAAGTAAAAACTAATAAAACTTGGAAAACTGTAAAGAGGCTGCGATTTTTTTTAAATGCAGTGATATTTTCACTCTATATTTACAATTGCATTCAGAACGTAATTTTTCAATTTTTCCAACTGTAAAAGTTAAATGATTCCAAGACTCAGTATTAGCTGAAGTTTTATTGAATGATTGTTTTTACTAACATAAATGCAGATCAAATTTAGTTGAAGCTACTTATTTCATTAGACCATGTAGCTTCAGTTCCATTGGCAGTACTTTTTAAAATCTGAGGAAGCCATGCATTACGCAAGCTACTTAAGTAGAAGTTGCATCATTTTTGACATGCAGATTGTTAAGAAAAGTAACAGCATGTTTCATGAGCTGTAAAAATAATGCAAGGAAATTACAGCATTAACCACTAGCCACTGCAGATTACCACAGCAACTCCAGCCCCCAAATCCTTTTTGGACTCACGCCTTTCAATTCCTGACAGTATCTCATAACTCTTTTCTCTGCCTCTTAATCATGAGGGGAGCATAAAAGCCATAAAAGATAGAGTAGATAATTATTGCCTTCAGATATACACTAGGAAATAGACTAATTTTTCTTTCTGTATGTATAGAAACATTTTATAGAGACATCCTCAGCAACAACACCCTTTACCCTGCACATTTTTCATGATTAATATCATTCCAGTAAAAATTATGCATCCATATTAATTTCAAAAAGAAAAAAAATATAGATGGAAAAATATCCCATTTCTTTGGCTATGGTGCTGCATTGCCCTATGAATGAGACACTAGGAAATGTAGAGGGAACTAGGGAATTATGTTAGACCTGCACTATTACACAAACATTGTACTTAATTAAGTCCACAGATAAATCTGTGGGATGTTTCCTGGCTGGTCTGTTGAAGGGCACTAACAGTAAGAATTGCAACATCTCTTACCAACTAAAAAGGCAAAATCTCATGCATATAGGGTACAGTATAAAACCATGTTAGAATGTCAGTACCTGAGGGAACTGTTCAGAAACTGGGGTGAAAACTAGCACGATTCTTACTGAGATTAGGTCTTGCTGTTTGCAAGAAGTGAGGCTGAGATGTGTACTGAGCTTGGGCAGTGTGATTGGTTGGTTCACTGTGTTGCAGTGCTGACCACCTCGCCTGCCCATGCTGCCTTTCTGTAACATCCTGTAACTAAAGCAGGCAGGAGAGGTAGATGTTGTACCATCACAGTGGCATGAGACAGATGTCAGCTCTGCTAGGGGGTCTCTGTAACCATCAGACCTGAATACACCAAGCTCGAATGTCTTTACCTTGTATCTCGCTCCTTCTCCACAAAGTCACAAAACTGCGTTATACATATTTGTAATAGACTGCATGATGTTAGATGGCAGGTGTGCTTCATTCAGACACTATCTTGTAAGTTTAATGACTTTCATAAAGGTGCTCAGGAAGAAGTGTAATATATCTAATCATTATCTAAAGGGCAAGTTACATATATACATGCTTTTATACAGGGGAAAGGTTTCAAGATGTTTTTGAACCTATGCAGTGGTTAATTTCATACTTAGTTTCACTATTAAATATTGACATGTGCTGCATAAATGAAAGCTAACTTTAAAACTTAGGAATCCAAACATTTGTACCAAGGGTTTGAAAATAGCCAAGTTCTTTATTCCTTCTCTAGAAGACTCTTCCCCAGCCATCTCTCTGGCTGATATTCTTCACTTGAATATTTTTTCTTTGCTGCTCTGCTTGTCCACTCTCACGTCACATGATTTATCTTAATTTGTTTTGAATTATCTGAAGATAAAATGCTAGCAGACCAATCTCTTTTTTTCAACCAACTTTCTACAGATGCTCCTCTGAAGAAAATCTTGACACCACATCTCAAAGAGGAAAGATGGGGGTGGGGAATGCATTCAAATAGCCCTTTGGTCACAGATGACAAATGTTAGTATGGCAACGGTGTTGCTTATGTTTACTAGTTCAGTTGGATTGAAAAAAAATCAATACATTGAATTCATCATTACTGATGAAACCTTTAGTTTTCTCTTGCAAATAATTCTTCTTGGTATCACATAATAGGGACTTGATAAGTCTTCCATTAGGTATCACATCCATCCACCTTGACCAATACTACCCTATGAGAAAGTCTAGTATATTTAACGTGCTAAGCTGGAGCAGTGCAGATCTTCCTGGAGTACATGCAGGACAGATCTGCTCTTCCTGGAACTCCTTCTGGTTGGAGAGAGAAAACTAAACTTATCTCATAGTGTTCAATGTCTCATGAATGACACAAATGAAAAAATAAACTGAAATTTCAAATAGAGATTTCAAACACAGACTTCAAGTCATTATGACTGGAATTAGAATAAAATGTATTTAACCATTTGAAGATACAAATATAGACCCCAAGAGAGGAAGGAAAGGTCTGTGTAACTCCCTATATCATTCAACTACAGATAGAAAGCAGCACCGGAAGCCTGGGGTGGGAGAGCAGTAAAATTATTGTTTTACAGAATTATCTACTCTTGTCCTATACATCCTTCATCTTAAGTCTCACAGCAGAAACAGAACTCTATGACATTTAAGACTGAACTAAAAGCAAACAATTTTGTTTAATAATAATACTTGTTTCCATAGGTCCCTCCTGTGTATCAGCCATTCACAGACAGTATTTGAAAAAAATAAGACTGAAAACAGACAAAAACAAAAAAGGTGAAGGAGCACAAACAGTACTTATCCTTTACAGAGAAGTGAAGAGCAAAGCTTTGAGGCCCCAAGCTTGCTGTTGTAGGTTAAACTAAACCTCACGCTCAGTGCTTCAACTACTTTCTGATAAGGTGCGGGCAAGTAGTGTTTTTTTCTCCACAGAGTCTTTCCTGGGCAGCTAGATGGCAAGCAGTTTTCACCTACCCTTGAAGAATCAGATGGAGTTCTGCAGATAGGAGCAGGAGACCGTGCAAAGATGCACTTATGTCCTGGCAACGTTCATTAAGTTTCGTTGCTCCAGAGGCCAAAACATTGGCAAATAAATATGTTATGACCTTAAAAGCAGAGCTCGCATGTTTCTTCCTGGAAATAAAGTGACTTTAGTGAAGTACTGAGATCGAGATATATGTATGAATACATTGACGAAGAATGTGTGAGGAGGTAGATATAGACAGAACCATACTGTCAGAATTTCAATACAGTAGAACACATTCACTGTTTCTTATCCCCCCTTGGGGAAGCGGGGGATAATATCAAAGGCATCTCAGATGTCTGTGTTCTGAGACCTCTTGAAGTGTAAGTGAGATGGTTTGTGCACACCAGCTGCTATGTCCTGAACACTATTTCATCAAACTCTCAAGAGGGCTCATATCAAAACTTTAGTGATAAAACATGCTGCATTCAAGTTGTGAGAAACAATTATATCAGTTGATCCTTGGAACATTCTAGAACAAACATCAAAAAAACACAAAATCCCTCAAAAAACAATTGATTCCAAAAGATTTTGAATAAATAATTTTCCTCATGCTAGGCATCACAAGCAAAATAATGCATAAGTAGTAGCTTCAGTATTCATGTATGTCCTTTGTATGCCACAGTGCTTACATACTTAAGGCTTCTTCATTTCAAAATCCTAAGCAGTCCTGTAGATTTTATTTATTTATTTATTTATTCTGTAGAAATAAATTTCCCAAGACACTCAAACAATGATCCCTACCAACAACTTACTGAGAGATGGAGAGAGAGAGAGAGGAAACGTGAATTAATGATCCTCATTCCAGATAATGTTTTTTATTCAATTGGTTTAGTTTTGTTTTTCTATTTTCTCCATCTTAATACAACAAAAGTGAATTAGTCATTCTTGTATTCATTTTTATTTGCCAAGAATAAGGATCATTTTCTTATTTTCTTATGACGTAATTCTTCAATATAATTTTTTTTCCAATGCAGTACATCAGTCTTCGTCTTCTCGCAGAATAAGCTCATATAGCTCCAGGGCTGATTATGAGAGGATTACAAACCATTCATACTCAAAGCAAACCAATTTTCCTGTGTATTTGTAGAAATATATACACATGTGCTCACTTCAGTATGTAGTAAAGATGTAGGAGGAGTTCTGCTTGGTGATCATCCACCTGTCTTCTACATTTCTTTTATCATATTTTCTGAATTGCTACACACTAACTCAACTACGAATTCCAGGAAAATGTGGCAATTAGCAATTGTTTTCATCAAAGAACAGCTGTTCCAAATGCTCAGCCTTCTCCTGCAGGGGTTAGATCTGAGAAGATGCATCTGTTGCAATGCAACTGCAGTTAGGCAGCAACTATGCATTAGTATTACAGCATTCGTAGGAAACACGCACAAGCACACCAAACAAAAAAACAACAACAAATGCACCTTCTTTCAGTTCTTCAACTTCCATACTTTTGTTATGATAAAACTTATTAGTAGGACTTGTTTTCACATTGTGGAACAAAGATTTTAATTGTAACTAAGGTCTTTCTTCTACTTGCTGTTCAGATAGAATACATAAAAATAGACTATCTTCCTGGGAAAACATTTTGACAATATTCAAGATAAACAACGGTGCCTAAATTTTTCTGAAAGATGAGTTACTTGCTTGTCTTGTTCAGAATAAAATTGGTATTATCATCTAAAATTTTCTATTTTGTGGAGTCCTATTATCAGTAAAATTCCAGCTCCAATCACAGAAAGCTTGCAGGGAGGTATTCTGAGTCAAAGATACTGTCTGCCACTTTTATCACTGAGAAGAAATATGCCTCCTGCTTTATGCCCTCCAGGAGAGACAAATTTCTACACGTTGTGGTTCTACAAATCTGATGACTCCCATGGGGGCTTTCAGAGCAGGACTGAGCCACTCATTTATGCTGACAATTTGCTAATTTTGCAGGGTGAGCACAGGCCAGTCACCATGAGTATCAGTTCTTCAGCAATTTCTCACAATTCTCCATGACACCAGAAGGACAGAAGTTCTCACACTTGTTTTGGAAAAGATATAACATGAAGTGACTCAGCTGAGAGCGGGGCAAAGCACCACAAGACACATCCACATGCCTTTAGCAACATTTATCTCACAGATGAACAAAAACATGGATTTTTGGATTACCACTCACATCTAGGCTAGATTAATCCAGATATCAGAAACATATGTCAATAACCATGCTTAGATTTTCAAAAAGGACACTTCTGTGCTCAGTGCAATCACTGAACAATCCAACTCAAAACAAATATAACAAACCCATTAATTCCAAAAAGGCCATTTACATGAGCATGGCCTGGTTAGTAGTCTTAATATTTCCTTTAGTGAAGGAAAGTATAGTACAGCACAACTAGCTAATTTTAATAATTTAATAACACCCATTTTATCAGTATTAACTTTTAATTTGTGGCTTAAGCAAACAGACTCATTTATAAATAAAATTATAAAAACTGCATATCTTCAGTTTGACATTTGCCTCTCAAATTCAGCATAAGCCTTTTAAAGATTCTATAATGTAATATATTTACAGCCAATAAATATAAGCATCTAACTCATGTTTATGAATATATGAAAACTTCTGTCAGGCTTTACAAGTGGACTGAATTATAATGCAAACTCTGCTTCTTGTCCTTTACTTATACTGCATTATTGATGGACTTTAAGTATAATCATCTTTCAAGGTAAACAGAATATGCCTAACCATGCTTACCTACGTTCCTGTCTGGAGTAAGTTTTCACTCACTGTGCTTAGTTTTCTGCAGCATATTTTTCCAGTTGTGTTTTCTTAAAGGAAAAAGATCAATGTTGGAATTCAGTAAAAGTTTACTTTAAGTAAGTATTTAGCTGTTTTACACAATTAGTTCAGTAATTAATGACCTCAATATCTACAGGAAGGGCAATTTTACAAGCTGCAAGCAATCTAGGAGATTTCTAGAGAGTGTCAGGAACAATTGATGATGATTGATAAACTGATGATTGCTGAGTCAACTATGGGAGGTGCTTTGCTAGACTGGTTATTAATAAACGAGGAAGAACAGGATAACATAAAGGTCAACATCAGCCTTGACAGCAGTAGCCATGAGATAGTGGAGTTCAAAAACATAAGAGAAGCAAGCAAAACAAATTGTAAAGTCACATCCTTGGACTTCAGAGGAGCATATTTTGTCTTCATCAGAGCAGTTCTTGGTGGGGAGAGGAATCCTCCAGGATACTACTCTGAAGGGCAAATGGGTCCAAGAGACATGCACAGTCAAAGAAATCCCACACAGGAAGAAGACAGAGCCCTTCAGTATCTTTTTTGTCTTGCTTTTTACTGGTAATGCCTATTTTTACACCTCCTGGTCCCTGAGCCTACCAGTAAAGCCTGAAGGTGCCAGCCATTGCCGCCACGGCCGTGGTGGCCTGTATCTGAGGGTCTTTAGAGCGTCATTGTGAGGCTGCTCTCTCTCCCCTTTTTGAGAGATCATGGTGATTGAGGAAATTATCCATGACAGGAAAAGGGCAAAAATCGTGTTCATCTTCAGGAAGGGCAAGAAAGAGAATCCAGGCAACTACAAAGCAGTTAGTCTCATCTTCACCTTGGTGCTATTGAAAGTGGAGTAAATTCAGCCAGAAGCTATTTTGAGGTACACAGGTAACAAACTAGTGGAAACAGCATATATTTACCAACAGAAGATCAAACTGAATGCCTTCCACAGTGACATGATTGGCTCTACAGATGAGAGTGCTATAGATGTTAGTTATCTTGACTTGAGTGAGGTTGCTGTTACATATAACGTCCCATATTATCATTACAATCAAAGTGGTGGTATGGACTGGAGAAGCAAACCATAAGGAAAAATAACTAAACCACTGGGGCCGAAGAGTTGCCATCAGCAGTACAAAATCCAGCTGGTGATTAGTGGCATTCTTCAGGAGATGATATTGGGATGGACTCTGTTTAACATCTGCATTAATGTCTGGGTAATGGGATAGAGCATGCACTGGGCAAACTGGCAGGTTATTGAGGAGCAGTCAATATGCCAGAAAGGAGAGCTGCAATTCAGAGAAGCCATAAAATCCAAGGGTTGAACATAAAGGTCACAAGCTAACTGACACTCCAGAGCACAATAGAATGTTTTACAGTTCAAGATCTATTAAGTTTACTTAATTAGTCAGTTGACTTTTCTTCAGTGGTAGACGAAAACAAAATTATGAGACTCATTTAGTGTTCTTGATGACCTCATGATAGTTTTCCTTATAAATAATCCATCTTATTTTTAATTGCAGTGTGTGAGAGAAAAGTTTACATAGTCTGCTGGTGCCTTCCAAAATAACTCTGAGGCAAATGGCCAATTTCTACCACCTTTTCCATAGAAGTTAAGACCTCAAAATTATTAAGTTCCAATAGGTTTCACAAAAACAGGCACAGGAATAGAGTGTTGATTGCCCTTACTACATGAAGAGTTTGATTTCATCTTAAAAGCTCTGCCAGGGGACAAAGAGATAAGATCATCTTTGGAAGGTAAAAAGAGAGGTCTTGGTAGGGTGAAAACTAAGGTCTTAAAAGGCAAGAGTGGAGGTAAAGTAATAACACTTTGGAAAAAGGCTAGCATAAGAATGTAGGAAAAAAAATCACATGGAACTGGCTTTAACTTACTCTGCTGCCTATACAATAACTTGGAGCTTAGTGTTTTAAGTTTTGGAGTGCAAGTTAAGAAAAGGCTTTATAATATTTATAGGCTATAGAAGTCACAAAGCAGAAATAAGAATACTCCATTAATAGAGATGGAAAAAAAAATGCAAAACTATTATCATAGATCCAGAATATGTTGTAACATATTCCAAGTGGAAATGAGAAAGAACCAATTTGAAACTCAAGGATCCCAGCATTAGAAAACTTACTGGAAAAAGAAATCAGGCTAGCTATGAGATCTCAATACAGTATAATTGCTTCAGATGAAAGTGGTGATGTTTATAAACAAAAACATAGGGTATTTGGGAAATCATTATTGATCTTTGGATGAACCAGTTTCATCTCTGTCAGCCTCCTCCAATGCAAATCAATGCAAATCCTTGGACTGAAGGATTTTTAGTTAAATCATATATTTTTCTTATTGTAGAACAAAATTAAGATTTTATGAAATAAGAGGGGGAACAAAGTAAAGTTAATTGCTTGCATTACATCTTTCAAGAAGAGTTTCCTTAAGAATAAAGGTAGAACCAAAAAAAGAAACAAAGAAAAAAAACCACACACACAAAACACAGAGTTCTACTAATAATTATTGTTTTATGAGCATGCAGCAAAATAGTTGTTTTCATCTCTGATGTGCATCATTTTGCTTTATATGTTCAAATTCTTCACTCTGAAGAGGTCATACTTTTCTGGTTATGGTCTACTAGATACAATCTTTAAGTCATGAAAATTAACATGAGACATTCTTGTGATGAAATAAAAACACTCAAAAAATACAAGGTCTCTTAGCTCTGCTAACCTTATTCCTGCTTATTTAATTGTTCATTGGAAGTTTCATTCATTATGTTTCATCTTGCATTACCAGTTCAGTGGGTAGCTGCAGGGTTAAAGCTGCATCTGCAGCTTTGGGTAAGAAAATGCCTACCTTTACCATGCACTAATGAAGCATGTTTTACTATTCCACATTAGAAAGACTGCAGTTATCAAGATGGCAGTAGCAGCTGTTTTCAACAGGGCCTGGGGACCAGTAAAATGAGCAAGATGGAGTTAGGGGGTTGGAAGGAAGAAAGCAGAAGACTCAGATCCTCTCCTCTTCAAACTTCTTTCCCCCAAAATTACCTAGCCCTGTTCTCAATTAAATACCACAGGGCTTACCCCTCTCCACCCCGTCACAATATGCTTAATATCATCTTGGCCAACAAGATCCTCACCTATCTGTGATAATAAAATACTTGCAGTGAGGTAACTGAAGATAATCCGTGACAAAGGAATGCTTGACTGCCTTGCCTTAAAATGTCCCCAGCTTCAACTCAAAGGTTAGCTTGTATTGGTTGAATTTGTTCTCATGACTAGTGTTTGAGGCAAACTATGTGAAAGGGTAGCAGATAGATATATATATGCTACATATATATATATATATATATATATATATTACAGGCCATAGGACTTCATTTAAAGTGCCCCTAAACTGCAGTGGCACAGGATTATCAGAATCCTTATCATCCTTATGATCATCCTTATGATCCTTTACCATCAAGGGAAATTTCCTTATACGAGGCAACCTTGGAAACATTCTGGTTATATTCTCAAAGATTCCTTAAGAGAGTCTGTGAGGGATTCTGATGTGCAGAATTCAAGTCCTGTCTGCATTAGGAAATTCACAATGGTGCAGTTTGCTTGTTATTGCTACCCGCTGAACCCACACCAAAATACTTTAACCGTGTTTACCTTAGCCTTTCAGTCTTCTTAACTCCCTCAGAACAATAACAGAATAGATTTCCTCAAAGATAATAAAAGTCAAGGCTATTCTAATCAGAATAAAATATCACAAAAAGAGGTACTTAATGAATGAAACACTAACACATGCTTTTCATTCTGCCCTTTTTCTTCATCTTAGTTGATGTAGAACAACTCCTGATATGAAAGCATAAGCAGCCAACAGTGATATATTCCTTAAATGAGACTAGAACTTTGAAAAAGTCTATGGTATTGCAGAGCACAGGAAATTACTTCTGTCTTAATTTTGATGTCATCCATGCTCTACCTGTTTCTAAGTCCAAAATGAAATAGCATTTACAATTTTTTATCTGCTTTTCTATGTCATGTTTTCTTGCTTTCTGTTATAAACTGACAATATTTGACAATACCTACATTTGAATTGCTATAATCATTCAGACTTAACACTATATTGCTATGAATGAGACAAGTTACAGACCTTCCAGTCTGCATACCTGCAAACATGACCAGCAAAGCAAGGCCATAGAGCACCCAGGAACACTCATGAAGAGACAAAAGAAAATGCTAAATTCCTTGCCAAGGGCAGCTTAGCTTTAAGAGATGGGAACCCTCTGCAGGACCCATATCACTTGCCTGAGAAGAAAATCCAGACCTAGCCACATGCACACCCATCCAGCAATACAAGCACACCTCTTCTGATAAAGTCAAGTTATGATGTGCTAATTACTCCAACACCAGACAGCCACGTGTAGTCACTGCAGCACCACCAACAGCTAACTATGTCAGACTATTTCTCATTCTGGTGGGGCAGCACCACATCATGGATCAGCACGAACAGCAGCTGCATTGGTGTTCCTCCACTCCTCCAAAGCATAGTACCTTCTAGGAGGAGACCTGAAGCAGCAAAAGGTGCTCAAGTTGTTCCTCACAGAAAGCAGACCACAAGGACATTGCTGGGAAGCATCTGCGTTGTTACCCATCACAGCAAACGTGGCTCACTTCTTTCCTGTTAACTTCACTACCCCATCCACACTTCTGCAGTCTCAGGGACCTGCACAGATTTTTAGGCCTGTCTGTAGGGCACTAACAATATCTTTTAAGTCCACTCACTATTTCTTCGCAAATTATACTGCTGAGATTGCTCTGACATTATGCTGCTGATTATACCACTGAGATCATTCTGACTCTTCTGACACTTGTCCTGGAAAAACAAGTCAGACACAAGCTCCTTTTAATATTGCAGCCCTCTTTGTGGGAGGATGAGCCTCCCCACGTCAGTGAGCTCGCAGTTAATTATCTTTAGAGCAGGGAGAGAGAGGTCCATGCATGTAGTTGCTGTTAGGACAGCAGAGAAGCAGTTGGTCTATACTCAGCCTATGGAGAATCTGGCTTGCTGCCAGGGGAGAGCTCAGCGATAGCTTTGCTTTTTGGAGATCCAGATACTCTGTGGACAGAAGAGACAGGAAGGACAGGAAACAAGCTTATTCCTCATTGTTCATTTTCTTTCTGGCAGCTGGTTGAAGGAACAATTCATCAGGACAGTGGAAGACTTGAGACTTCAGTTTGGGAATATAAGAAGTATGTTTTAGTGTGTGTATGATCTTGTGTATGTCAAAATACAAGGGGCTCATGCTCCGTGATTGCAGAGAATAAATGGCATCTGTCAAAATGCAGCAAATAACTAAGATTCTCTGCAGCTGAGATTTACCGGTGATATCACAGGAAGACTTTGTTCTGTCCATTGGTAGGCAACTGAGTTCTAAGAGACTTGCGTGCCAGGGTTGTAGCTAGTGATTCCCACCATCGAATCTATGAATTTTCCTTTGCAATTCACTTATAGTTAGCTCACTTACAGGGACTTGGAGTTTTCATTTGATCCTTTGGGCTTGAGGAAGTCACAGAAACACCGTGTAGAACAACATATGAGTCTGTGAATGCATGCTGTTTAGCTGAGGGATCCATGCTAGGCAAAATCATGCACCACACTGGGTGTGCAAGCCCATGTGGCTCCACAGATCTCTCTCTGTCTCTTTACTCACCAGTATTGGATAGTTATTGCCGCATATGCTCTCTCTGAAAACAGTTTTAAAGACAGTTGGCCAAATCTGCATACTGTGTCTATGCTGACGTTCACCTCAGGCACTTCCTGGGACAACCTTGTGTGGGCCAGCTAGTACCGATCTTCCAAGCCCCGAGTCTTCTCACTAGCCTTGGGATGCTGCCCATGACGACTGCCCCTGCTGTTGCCGGTCCAGCTCTCCAGACCAATACACTGACACAAAGTTGAGCTCCATGTTTCCAACATCAGCCTGGTAGCTGATACGTGATTTACTAAAATACTCAACTGCCTGTTCTGACATTTTGAGGGCATGACAGCTTCTCTGACATTCTTCAAGAGGTGAGATGTACTCACAGCTGGACCACAGAAGGCAGACCAGACTGAAACGTGGGCAGCAAGTGAAGTCGTAACAGAACTGTGAAGAGAAGAAGCGACTTCTTGTATTACAAATGGATGCAGTCAGGTGCCAGAAGAGAGTTGTAGACTAGTGCGAACAACTCATATTATCTGCTATATCACAAGGCATCCTCCTTATACATATTAGTCAGGTACTAAAGGAACCACTCACTTAAGTGGTTATCTTTTCCAGTGCACACATAATTTATGTCTTCACTGCATAGGCAGGTGCATTTTCTGACTGAAATAGCTAACTAAATGTCTCTTTTAATAAAATTCTGTGGGTATGAAGCAGTCATTTTTAAATTGATGTGGCTAGATGAAGAAAACACTGAAGAAAACACAGTTAACCATCTTTTCATAGTGTTTCCAGTAGTTTCACATCAAGACAGTTATATCCATAAAAATAGCTCATGCCTACATTGTCAGTCAATAGAAAATTTTTATATATTAAAATTGAGATTCTGAAGGATGAAAGAATGGAAGCTATCTGGAAAATAGCACCAGAATGGGAAGCTGCAGTGAAGCAATAAAACTCAATATCTGACTGAAATCTTATGAGTCAGAGATGCTTTAGAGCACATCAGAAAAGCAAGCCCTCACTGGCAGATGAGATGTATGACCTTTGGGCAATTTCAGTGGCACTTCTGAGCTCTAAATGTTTCCTTCCAGCTTCTACTGATAAATGAATTATCAGAATAAAAATGTAACAGTTGCAATGTGCACACCAAGAGTGAATGAAGAAAAGATTATTAAATATATACAGCTATCCTGACAAATGAAACACAAATGGTTCTAGATGATGTATATAACTTTCTCCCCCACCATTAAGCTGCAGATTATAATCGTATTTGAATAGAGCTGTGATATATAAAGATATTTGTATGCTTTTGCAAGGTTCCTAAGGAAGGCATGAGAAAGCAAGCCCTAGAGAACAATTCTTCCTCTGTTCAGCACGGCAGTGACAGAGCCAGAAGGATGATACAGTGGTACTACTGAAAATGTCATTGCATTTCCAAGGATGTGGAGTAAGCAGACTGATAAAGAAACAGCTCTCTAACTTTTATTAGCAAGTTTTAGAATTGAATAATGTGCCATTATCCCTCAGGAAACCCACTGCAGGTGGACAATTTGGAAGAGCTGTAGGGAGTGCTGTTAAGATATTTTTTTTCCACTTAAGGATAAAAGCTGATCTCATACCATTTTAAAAGGATTGTTCTAAGTGCCACATGCTTCTGTCCTTTGCTGTAAATGTGCTTGTCTTGTAAGGGTCAGTTTGCACTAAGCCTAGGTTTTACACATTGAAATGACTTGCATCCACAATATCTGCCAAGATAATGCACATCCTGCACTTCCTCTTTGAAGAGTGGTACAAGAATGCTGATCTGTCAGCAGGAGGAGATCACTCTTTCAACAGTCAATGGACTGCCATCCCATGGTTTTTTGTACATCAGTCTGTTTTTAAGTAGGTTCTTGCACCTAAGTATTCATGTTACTTAGATTTTAACGCTCTTATTTAAGTGCCAGCGTTCAGTAAAGTTTTGCTGCCCAGCCATTGCATTCATCTGTCTACTGTACTATATTCGACAGAGTAATTTCAGTTGAAGTCATTGACGGATCATCCCTTCCCCACCTCCAAAACAAAAATGAAGCCAATGCTAAAGGAAGAGAAATGTGAGAAAATAAAATAGTAAAAGTATGTCTTTTATAGTCATGGAAATCAGCTAAGTCTCTGTTGTTGTAAAGAATAATTTAATCTATTCTTTTCATCTCAATGAGTACATTGAAATGGATGTAAATAGACATCTTCAAAGTTACAGGCTAAAATTATCATGCAACTCTTTCCACAATGGGTAACTTTGCTTTTTTTTTTTTTTCGAATAGATTGTCCAGCTCCACCTAAAAAAGTGTGTTTGCATCTTTCTTTGCTTCCTGGTACCTGGGAGGCACCCTAAAAGTGAGAGCTTCTCACAGAACATGGTTTTAGCTCATATGTTTCACTTGTTCCACATTTTTCTGTCCTAACTTTGATTTTTAGTTTAATATTTGCACATTTGTCTGTTAAAATAATATTTATTGCCACTCACACTTGTGTTTGGGAGAAAAACAAAGACAGAGGCTTATTAACAGAGCTGTTAAGCAAAGAATCTGTATTAAAGCATAGTTCAGAAAGTACTGTCCCAATAAATTATAGAAAATGCAGGTAGGTAAAGTTACAATTAATATTCTTTAATATCCTAATCTCACACATACACATCAGGAATGTAGGATATTTGTTACCATAGTTTAAAACTCTACTATCAAAAGTGTTGATATATTTCATGAAGCCCTCATACAATTCCTGTAAGAAATTAGATGAAAATAACTATATAATCCCATGGCATGTGACTTAAGGACAGCAATAAGCATGCTTATCTTTGAAGATGGAACACAAGGCATTCTAGACCATTGCCCATCACCATGGGCATTGTCATTTTACACAATGCTCATTGTGTAAAATTTTACACAATTTTACACAATTCTTAAAATCTCTGAAAATGAGTCTTATAAACTCATGATGAGGTGTTTTTTCAGTTATTGGGGGGAAAGAAAAAAGAACGAATATTATAAAATAGCCTCTATCAGCTAGAAATGTTGCTGCATAGCAGAAGACTTTGTACTAAAGCAGATGGCATACATTATACCCCTGACATTACAGACAGGGTAGCCACAAGTATTGATACACAAAGTGTTACAAAAGCTACCGAGGACCTGAAGGACCAACACATAAAGTATAACAGGACATCGTGATTTTATATTTATGTATTTATGTGCAAACCACTGCATAGTTGTAATTATCAAATCTATAGCACAGAACAGTGCAGTATCTTGGCCGCAATGAGAGGAACGATGGGACATTAGGAAAGGCAAATCTTGATGTTCAACAGCAGAGCTACTACTATTTCCAGCAGGCTCCCATCTTTTTATCACAAAATGGGCTGCAAGAAAAATCCTCCAGTGCATAGAAGCAGTGTTAAGGCAAGGAGGATTGCATAACTGCCCATGAGGCTCATCAAGTAGCACAGAGAAAGTCTTGCCGTGATTTTGAGAGCAGTGTGAGCTGTGTGTCAGAGTGGGCACAGTTTTAACACATTTAGCAAGTAATGAACCAATCACATGGATGTGATGAAACTGCTTCTTTCCATCATTTCTGCAAAGTGAGGAAGTCTTCTAAGAGTTTTTCTTTCCTGTATCATTCTTTTCTCTTCTAAACTTTCTTTACTTTGAAATACTGCTTGCAAAGCAGCACAAGCATCTGTGTTAAACATGTTTTTCCCATTCTTATATTAAACCTTCCACCTGCTACTGTCACCAGTTTGGACTCAAAATTACTGAAATCAGATTTTACTGGTTTTAAATGATCAGACAGAAAGAGATGCGTATTCCTCCTACTCCTCAAAAACTAAATTCACCACAAAAAAGGAAAAAAAACAGAAACAAAAACTATCACCTCAATGAATCACCATAATGCTAAAGGCAGAGGGCAAATTTGATTTTAGAAACCAAACACTTCATTTCCTTTCAAAAGGCAGATAAAGACCTATTGCAAATGTTATTTTCTGTGATGGATGGTATCAGTTTTTCTCGTAGTTAATCTTTTCCATTGAAAGAACATGGCTGGGGAGATGAGAGGGAGGCAACCTGCTTTCCTTCCTCTGCTTGCTAACCTCTGCAGTAGGCACAAACTCTCCAGAGACCTACAGAGAAAATGTCTTTGCAGAGCACACCTGAACGTGCCCAGGTGAGATAATACCCAGCAGTGCTGGGGAACAGTGATGGAGAAAGAGCAGACACTGAGTGAGGAACATAAGAGAGATTTCTGAGAGCAGTGATACAGATAAGGAGATGTTGGAGGTGATGGAATGAATAATCTGTTAGAGAACAACAAACAAATAAACAAGCCAAGAAAACTGTTTGGAACTTGCTGAAATGCCGAAATATACCAGAAATTGCTGAACTGCATGCAATAAAATGCTAAAGCTAATAAAAATGACCTTCCATCAAGGATGTAGTGAGTAGGCTGCATATTTATTTTCAAATCATTTTACCCCTAGTCTTCCTACCGACTGATCAAAATCTCTCTGGTTAGAAAAATGAAGTTGTTCTGGCTTGTTTTAATAAATCCTTAGTTGTGAAGATCCAGAAGTCACCGAAGTCACCTTCACCAATTTCAAATTCAGAATGAGGAAATTAATGGCAGAAATTGATAGAAATCTGTTTTATGGTATTGTGTGCCAGCATTTCCCTACTAGCAAGAACAGATTGCTTTGGGGGATATATGTATAGCAAAAAACAAATAGGAAGGTACTTCTGTACAATTTCTTCCACATTATTAACTGTTCAGAGTATAAAATGCAGAAGATTCACTCAGGATTGGAAAATAAAAAATTGTGTTCTTTTGTTTGTAATTATGTTCAATATTTTCATGCTACTGTTTGGTTCACAGAATGATTAGAACAAATGTCAGTGTGGAAAGAGAAGGGTACTTTGTCAAAGTAAATCAAAACTACAAAATCAAGTTCTTTACATTCTTTTTTTTTTAATTACTCAAGTGCAAAATCCTTCTTGAACGATTATCTTCTAATTTTTATGTTATCCTAACAGAATGTAGGGAAAACTTAATCTGGCACTTGAAGAAATACACGCTTGTGGAATCTTATGGACTATATCTGAATGTTTCAATTGTTATTTTCATCTATACTATAGCATGTACCTAGAGGTTCCATCTCTTTCTGTACTGTCTGTACTGTTATAGCTCCCCCTCACTGTTTGATCTGTGGGGACTATAATTCAGACAAAGTTCTAAAAGAAACTTCATTTCTTACTGAAGGCCTGTAGTTCCATCCCCTGTGCGTTACTGTTGTGCAAATATAAATTGAGAAAGCACTTGAAGGAGACAGTCAAAAGGTGAATGACAGATGCCAGAACTGAGATGAGTGACATAAGTGGCTGAAACACTAATCTCTGTTCTTCATTTTCATGTCTTGTTCATGAAAACAGACTATGCAGTTCCCCCTGCAGTAACCTTTAGCAGAGAGGAGCCAAAAAGTATTGTCTGTTTCTGAGCAGCTTAAAAAATATATTTTCATGTAATCTGGCTCTGCAGATATTTAAGAGTCTTCAGATACTTGTAGCATACAGAAAAAAATGTAAAAAGAAATATTCAAAAAATAACTGGAAATCATAAATCTCAATGATAATCTGTGTATTTTTAACTCCAGATGTTATGTTGGTATATTCCACCTTGGAAATATCATTTCAAAACTAGGCATACATTATGCCTATTTAAAATGATCAGGAAGCAATAGATCAAGACATCCATATACTTCACCTATGGCTTCACCATAACAGAAGCATGTTAAAAACAAGCTTCTAAAACACTCAAAATTTTCTGTAAAAGTGACTTGCTGTCAGGTTGGTGTCAACAGATCTTTAAACAGAGCTAATTTCTCAGTTAATGACAGTACAAAAGACTTTATGCTTTTGATCGATAAGAAGTAATGACTATCCTCCCAGCTGCTGGTCATCAAGCTGATGAAGTTCAAAAACATGTAAAACATGTACTCCATTATAATATATAATGAAATATAACAGAATAAGGAAAGGTAGATCTTATGTACAAATAGATGGATTTATAAATAAGTCAGACCTGGTCCAAGTAGTGACATACACATTTAAGGTGAATCAACATTTTGACTGTTACTTTTTTACCTTGCACAACAATTTACACATAGCACCAAAGAGGCAGTGCAGACCACAGCACGTCAGAATGACAGCTCTGATCTTGATTCTTTCTGTATCACAGTACTTGAAGATATAGTTCAGTAAGGCTCTGCATTTGACAGTACACAGAGCTTCAGGGCTTCTTCCTCTTTTCTGTCTACTTATTCCCACTCCTAAGGTAAAATTCTCTATCCTTTATTTTATCAAAACAACTATTTGAGGGCTCATCTGCAGTCCAGACCACTGACTGATCTTGGTAAAAAGGGAAAACGAGGAAAAAAAAAAAAAAAAAAAAAAAAAGCTACCAAAAAATAAGGGGGCAGGATAGTTAATATTGCTGTGGCACGCTTACCATAGTTCCATAGTTAAAGTTCCTTCGGCATCTGTTTGGTCACTGCCAGGAAGAGGACGGAGGGGAGATAAACTGCAGTGCAGAGGCAGCAATGAGAAGCAGTGAGAATTTCTATCATCAGATTTACCGCTGGAGTGAAGGCCTCCTTGAACCACCACTGGAGGCACGTGCTATAGGACTCCTGCTCCTGCTTTGCAAAGCTGTGGGCCCTGAGGCAGCACTGAGGCAAGGCAGCATCATTGCCCTTCAGGCTCAAGTAATAGCCCTGACCAACTTGCACTTGAGGTGAGGTGATAGATAAGACATCTGCATAAGACAGAAAAGAGGAGGTTAGACTCAGACTTCTAGGTAATTTCAGTTTTACGAGAGGAGAGGATTCCTCATTTCCCTCATTCCATCTTAAACTACCCTCAGCTAAGCAGCTGGATAGTTTTAAGAACGGCGATTTCAGCCTAGTCTATGAATTCTTTCCAAACAAATAGCTCTGCTAATGAAATCTCATATATACGCCCTAATGCACTATAACCATGAGAAGGATTATAGAGAGACTGCTTTCTTCTGCTCCGTACAGAATTAAAATACCGTTTGAAGTGTTCATATATAACTGCAACTATCTGCACATAGGGATATGAAATGCTATGTTGTTTTTATGTATCACAACAGTTAGAATCGTTCAACTTGGCAACAACAAATCCAAAGCTCTCAGGATCCTTCATCTTCATATCAGCTGTTTTTTTCTGCCCTCTTAATTATCAGATATCTATTTCAAAGTGCTTTTGTTCACTCCTGTAATTTCTCCATTAAAATGAGGTCTAACATTACATCCCTTGGCCACTTGCTTCTGTACTTGATGCTGGCAGATCCAGCCCCCTGCAAACTCTGCCAGCTGCTCCATGAAGGAGGATGAGTAAAAATGTATTTCACCCACTTTGGAGGAAGTTGTGAACAGTTAATGTTCAAGATCCCATGAATGCAAGGCACTGTTACATGTACAAATTACTAGTCTAATTGGAGCAACAGAATGGAAAATGGCAATCAGCAGTGATGAAGCTGCTGCACAGATATTTAATTGCTTGTATGCAACAGCTGTTGTAATTGAAACTGTGACAAGACCCTGGCATTGATGTAATGCTCCTAATAACTGGACACAGAAATGAAAAATTAATAAGTGCCCTCTGGCATGATAAAATGAAACAAAAACTGCAATTAAATAACATATTGAACAGAAGAAAGTACCATAAGTACCATAACTATGGTACCACACAAAAATAAATTAGGATGCGTTGGCCACATCCTAAAAGCAAAGACTTTTCTCCTTACCCATCTGCTCCTTCCTATCTTCTCAATTGAGAAGATAAAGCTCAATGTTACATTTTAGACAAAAGTGAAAATCATAAATGGAAAAGCTCTAGATTCTGGGACTGATCTCGTAAGGACAGTCAAGTGTTACGGGGCTTCACCTAACCTCACCCACCTAAGCAGAAGAGAGATCAACACCTTGCTATGCTTAGTAGTACACTTTCAGAATGCTGCATTTCACCACTTAGTTACTTCCACAGCATTGCCAGAATGAGATTTTATTTTATTTTGAATAAAAATTCATAAAGTCATAACTGAATTATAACAAAAAAATGTACATACTATTAATACATATATTTTGACTTGCAGATTGTACTTCTAACTGAATAAACTTCTACCACCTCACCCTAATCGGGATAGTTTAACACAAAAGAAAAGAGTTCAATGAAATGCAAATACAGAGTCAGTGAAAGTGAATGTGCTGCAGCTTCCTTTCACAGGAATTAACAAATTAATTACAACTTATTTATAAAAATGTTAAGTATCATTTGTCATGCATTTCATAAAATTGTTTATTATGCTCAGCTGTAATTCTTACTTCAGCACATGATTTATTTCATTAAAAAATTTCACTTTATTTTAAAGCAGTATCAGTGCCACAGACCAAAGCTTGTATGCTTAAAAAAACTCCAAAATCTGCCATTAAGTAAATTCTATGTATACATAGCTGCTCACTTACAGTCTACAGGTAAAAAGTTAAAGGAAATGAAAATGTTGTGAACCTTCATATGACAATAAGCTCAACAGTATCTTCAAAGTAGTATTTTATCACTAATGACTTGGGAAGAAATCTCTGCTATTTCACCATTTTTCTGTCCAAAGGCTTCATTATTACACATACGGTAATGCTGGCTTTTCTCCATTTCCTCTCATAGGCTACGGATGCTACCTGGATGCAGTATAAGGCAGGCATGCGGTGACAAGGGGGCAATGAGACCCACCAGCCCACCAGCAATACTACTGCTGCTGTGCTTTGTGGGATGAGCCTCAGCTGCATCCTCCTTTCTCTGGCTTCCCTCTCTAAAGTGCTGTGCCTGACATCTATTTTCTCATGACAGTACAAATCTCACTGCAGCAAATACAGTTTTGATTACCTAGCCTGTTTGCCTGCCAGTGAGTAATTAATACTGTTATCACCTAATCAGATGTTGTTTAAATGCAGAATGTAAAATACGTCCTTGGCTTTGTTCTTTTCACTCTGTACCCTAGTAAAAAACAATAAGCTCTTCAATAAAATTTCCCATAGCTCAGGCTCTTGAAATGTCAATACACAGAGATTAAAAAAGAAAAAGCTGTATTGCAAGAATTTACATCTTCTTGTGCCTAGAGGGTTGAAGACCGTAGTAGTCTTTTAGAAACATTTCAAAACTTGATTTTTAAGACCTTTTGGTTATCATAAATATTTAATCACCGTTTAAGATCTCATATAGCACAACATGATTACTGTAGTCAACAAAATAACCATTCTTCCTTTGCAAGGACACTCAATTTCCAATGGTCTTGCAAAGAACATCAATGTATGCTACAGTCAGTGGGGTCTTCCCGTTGGTTTCACAGGACTTCATCAAGGCCTTAAGCAACAGGCAGGCTGTTCCTGCAGCTATTCTAGAACAAACCTCAGCCCTGCACAAAGCCACACATAGTCCCTAGGTCTGGGCTAATGGACTGCAGCACAGCCAGAGAAAAACATTTCAGACTCCGCACTGGACTGTCAAAGTTTCTCATCTGCAGGCTTTGACAGCAGCTTTTGGAGGTGTCAGCAGACACTGGGCTAATGGTTGGCTATAGATCACTTTCTTGTAACACTGCTTTTTTTCCTAATTCTGATAAAGAATTGATAGATAACACAAAGCTTTTAAAAATATTTTCTCAAAGGAGAAAGTCAATGTCCCTCTGATAAAGAGCACATAGACAGCATGTAGGAAAGCTGTAACAAAGCTCATATTTTGAAATTATTCCATATTTCAGGTCAGTCCCTTAAACTACTGGTCAATCAGTAGTCAATCAATATCTCCTATTAAAACACCGAGCTCTGCACTTCAAGAAATTCTGGAGCAGAACTGTTATCTCTAAGCATCCACACTGACTAACAGGTCTTTACGGCTAATGGCTATTCTGTAGCTTCCTCTCATATCCATCAATTTCATTTTGGACTTGATACACTTTCCAAACAAAAGTTTGACTCAAACTGATCTATTCCTAGGCATATATATGTTTGGTCAAGTCACCCTTTTGCAGCAGGAATCCTCACTAGCCCCCAACCAAGACTTCTTCAAAAGGGTACAAGCCAAGTACTCCATCATCTAGGATGCACATTACCTCACATTTATTGCCCTTCTGTGTAACCCTACCACTTCAGAACTGGGACACAGTAGATCTCAGACTAGCAGCAAGAATAAGGCTAATATGATAACGCCTGACCATGGAGGTGACACCAAGACTGCTCCATGAATAGCCCTGAATACTTCTGCTAGGTTCTTAGATAACATGGACTTCCTTTGAACTCAGGAATGAGTGCTGCTTCTTTTGTCCATTTGAATACTCATACACTGTAGATTTCTGATTTCCTACACTACTTATGGAAAGAACTTAGAGGGAGTAGACTTTTAGGTTAGATATGCCAGCTAAGTGTCTAAAATCAGAAATATAATCCCTGTATCTCATTGCTCTCCCGCACAGTGCTGTGAGCCAGAAGATAATTTTAGTTCCCTGTCTTTATAGAAGTGATGAATAGACTTCAAAATGTTCGAAAAATCAGAACAATTCAAGCACTGCAGACTCCTACAGCTTAAACAAAGCCGTTGGAAGAGCTTGATCAAAAGGTCAGCCCGTAAATCTTTCAAAAACTCCAGCTGATACAGTTTTCAGTAAATTTACTTCGTTATTGTTGTTTTCCAAATAGGAAAAAAAAAAAACAGATTCTAGATAGTTGTTTTTTCCAGATGGGAGAGTTCTCAATATTTTATTGTTTTTGCAATGGGTTCTAAATGATACAAAAAAAATAAAGGCCTTAGAGGCCAGTTAATATGTGAAAGTATACAGCATTAGATTTCAATTAATACATTACAATACACTAAATACATATACCAATATTTATGACCTTTTCTGCTTTTCTTGAAGACCTGATCCATGTAAGACATCTCTATGCTACTAGAAATTGAAAGTTACACTAGGGTTTTTTTGTTTGCTTATTTGTACTTTTATACTAGATCTGAATGAACTTTCTCTTTTTAGCATGCTGTATTACAAAAGTGCAAAAAATAGTTAAAAAATGAGTGAATGTCACTTTTTTGCAAAATATAAATTCTAAAAGATTCTGATACCCAATAAAAGAAAGCATGAATATATTAAATACCAAATTAAAGATAAACTCTTGAAGTCATGTAAAGCAAGTCTTAAAAATGTATTGTGCAGACTTCTACCTCTTCCCAATATTATCCTACCTTATATGAAAGAGTATATCCATAAAGTTTTTAATAACATTTTGCTGATGGCAGCCCAGGACAGTCTTAGGTGGTCACACCAGTACTGAGCATTTGCCCAATTCAGTAGTTTAAGTCAAACCTTTTGATGAAATACCAGAAGATGGATAAACATCACCAAACTTTGCTTGGCTACAAGGTCTCTGTCTTAGTCTTGTTAATGCTGAAAGGAATTAGGCTTCCAATTTCCTGAAGAAAGTATAAGTGGAAGAGCAAGTTTATTCCTTCGAAGATATCTCTTCTATTTAACAGGGTAAGCCTAATTGAAAATGATGATACAGTCTCTGATACAAATCTGGGAAACAGAGTCATTGACAAAAGATCACTCCTTAATTAAATTTAACATCTACTGACAAATTTGATAGCAATCAATACTGCAAGAGATTTGTTTTTCTTGTAACTATTTGCAGCAATTACTTTGTATCCATAATTCTCTCTGCATCCTGGTGGGACTGTGTATATTCGTTCTTTCTCAATTTCACTGAAGCAGAAGTTCACTGAAGTTACTTACTGAGCCAGCATTTGCCAGTCCTCTGCACAATAAATATTTTCTTTAAAAATGATTACTCTCAATTTTATGAAAAGTATGTGTCATCCACAAAACATTTTACCACCTTACCTGTAAATAATTTTTAGTTAAATGTGTTATTTACAAATTATATAATACTATTATCACAGAAAATGCAGTGGATAAAAATAACAGCCTAGTTAAAAAGATGGTGGTGGGGGGTGAAGTTTCTATTTAATTTTTCATTGTATTTATCATTCAGATCACACGGAATGTGGAACTTCCACGCGCCAGACTCCTTATGATTGTCCTCTGCACTGGTGCAAGGTGAATAACGTGATATTCCAGGGGTGTCCTCCAGCTGGGCACTCTGCTGTGTTTGCATGAGAATCAATGTGAAGTACCACAGTACAAAGTTAATTGTATTTCTTGATTTGCAGTGTCACCTACCCAAGATGTACTTTAAATATTTAATGAATGAACTTGTTAGTCTACACATCTGGATACCTTATACGAACCTTAGATTTTCAGTCTTGTAATCACTGTTTCTAAATCCAATCTGACATGAGTTGTTTCACATTCTTTTCAGTCAGGTAAAATTTCATCTGGTCTTTTTTAAACTGTGGCAAACTAAAGCAAGTGCATCGCTAGAGCCTTTATGGGGAAAAAAATGGCGTAGGTATTGTCTTCCATTTTAAGATTAAGACTATATGGGATTTTCAGGAGAACTTTATAAGCTGATTTACATCAAACTGTGGAATACTTTCATGGACAAAGATAGAAAAGTAGCTAAAAAAAAAAAAAAACCACTCGTGAACATTATTTTATAACCACTGTCCGTAGTTGTTGTTAAAAAACTGACATTTAAGGCAAAAAATAAGAATTAAGTACATTTAATATAACCCAGTAATATTAAAAATAGTTCATTATTTTAAAGCACGAAAGAATATTTTTTCAGCGTAAATTCATGAAACCTTGAAATATGTAAATGGAAAACACAGCAGGTATTAATGACTTTAAGAATCAGCAGTTATGCTGAAATTGAACTTTTTTTAATCTCTTCCAACTCATTTATATCCAAAGAATCTAAAGTATCAGCAGTGAGGTCCTGGACTCATAATGACATCCATGGGATCACAATCACACCCTTTGCATTAAACATGGATAAAAAGAGTGGTGTTTGAAATCTAGTAGAATTATACAGAATCTTATCAAACTTTTGAGCTTCTCTAGCCTTTACTACTAGGGACTAGAATAAATCTATTCTGTTTGCTTCCCTATTTTTTTTTTTTTTAATTTGCATAACTTTAAAGTAATTAGGAGGAACAGGCATTGCTCTATTCCATTTCTTGGGGATTTCAGGTTTGGGAAATATAAGAGAAAGAATTGTGAGGAAACACACATGTCCTGGTTGAGCTGATTTGCGTCCAGAATTGTTACAGCAGGCAGGAATGAATAAAGTTATTATCACAACACTTGACCTACCAGTAAACTATAATCAATGTCTTTTAAGAATTCAAGTGTTTTATAGGATGAATTTTTTAAATACATCCTTCTTTGTGTCTCTTTAGGGATATCATTCAAGACCAGCTATTCCTTTCCACATTTGCCTTTCTGTAACCACATGCTTCTTCCCCTTTTCCCTTTCACAAAATATGAATTCTCAGTTGCTCACCCCTCTAATAATTCTGAATGTGCATGTTCCAGGGCCAGATAAACACAAACCAAAACTAACCACCAAGAAGGTTGTTTCTGACCCACGGCAGATTTTAGTTTCACGGACATTACTATAGGATCACCTTATCTCCAATTCCCTCCTTCCTTTGTAAACAGTGTAAACCACAGTATAGCTAAACCACTGAACCATCCAGAGTTCTTACCTTTCACTGTTGGTATCAATCTCAGTTTAGAGACTTATGGAGAAACAAGAGGAAAGGTTAGCCAGAAATGAAAATAATGATGTGATTACTTGATCTGGTTACTTGACAGATTAAAGGATTTTCTGAGGCCAACCATTGGATGTTAACAAAGATCACCTGGGGAAGGTAAAGAGAACAAGGATCACTTGGTGAAGGTAAAGAGATGAAGGGATATAAGGATCACCTGGGGATCCTACCTAGGAAAAGAAGAGGGAGAGAAGAAGCAGTAGAAGAAGAGTCTGTGGGGCCTGGGAGGTTTTTGTCTGCTCTCTACCTCCTGTTCCCCCTACAGAGACTCAGGCTCATTGGTCCAGAAGTGTAAAAGACTTAGTGATACCCTGTTACCTGTAGGCAGGACACCCAAATGTAGGTTGCTTTGGTACTATTTCCAGCGGTGCTGGTGGTAGCAGCTGTGCTGCTACTTGGGAGATCCTCATTTCCAAACCAATTTGGGGAAGAAATGAACATATAACTATAAGGGTAAAAAGGAGGACTCTTGTTAGCTAGAGGCACTTGATAAATGGTAAAATTTTTCAATACTAGAAGGCTTTTTTAAACTCTTTTCCAAACACTCTGGAAGTGCTATGGGGCTAGTTTTATCAAATTAATCTTTTTTTTTTTTTTCCTCATTTTTTTCCCCAAAACAGAGAGGCAGACGGTTCAATTAACACACTAGACAATAAATCAAAACAATATATACTGCAAAAGACAGATGCTCCTAGTCTGGACACTATTTTTTTTAACTGTATACTTTCTGTCAATTAACATACTTGCTTTTAAAAGCCTCTTTTGTTGGATATTAGAAAAACAATGTGAGCAAAAACCCAGGTAGGTGTGTTTCACTATATGTGTTGATCATTACTGTCCTCTGAATTCAGTCCTGCAAGCATATGTAACAAAAATGTTAAAAGTGTTTTTTACTGATGACTACATTTGACCAAACTACTCCTGTGTAGAACATAGCTTAGCATGGATTCTCAGTTACTAATTTATTAATATTTACTGTAAACTACAAAATGGCGGATAAGTAAATATTTTCTTACTCTGTGTGATTTTTATTTGGGCTTAAAAATATTGCAAGGTCTCAGTGTCTGCTACCGATTAATAGAGACTCTGCTAACAACCTCTGGACTATAAATACATTTGCTTCAGACAGAGCTTCAGAATTACTATAAGTTTAAAGGAACTAGCATGCAAAGGTTCAACTCCTTGGCTATTTCTTTAGCTCTAGGGAAGAAGTAATTATCAGGCTTGACTGTTTCCTCTAGGAATGTTTCCTGTTGGGATGTTTTACTGGTGTTCACACTGGTGGTTATAGTAACAAGCAGCAGAGCTGATGTAGCCAGATTTCATTTAGATTTATGGCTCCAGAACTTCTCCTGCACTCAAGGCATCTCTCCTACAAAGAGCCTCTGCCACCTCCAACAAACTGACCTTATGCGCAGCATCCCTTGCTCTTGCTGTTGGGTGCTCTGCAGGGCCAGCAGATTCCATGGCGTGTGCGAAGGGTCCTGGGTGGCCAACAGCTCCTCCCAAACTCCTGAGACCACCTGAGTCGTGCAGGTGGCTTTGAGAGCACCTCGTCATAAACTGCTTTCTCAGCAGTGAACACATCATCCCAGTCCTGAAGAATTGTCCAAAGCAGTTTGGTCATTCACTCTCATAACTCCAGTTTCTTTCCTTTCTGATATAATTTTTTCACTATTACATCATTCAATCTGTTTTGATGTCTCAGAATTAGGAAAGGTTGGTCAAACTCTTCCTCTCCGGTTTGACTACCATCTGTTACACCGTTTTCTAATCAAAAAGATGAAAAAACGCCCAGATCCATGTTGCTTGTCTTTCTTTCCTCTTTTTCTCTTTAACATTCTCACTCAGCCTAAAGGTTTGGAGGGCTTTCACGTGCTTGAGTAGAATGGGGTTCGGTCCTTTGCTGCCTAACAGTGACTAATGGGATGCATAAATATTACCTTTTTACATTTTTGGAATAATATTTGGACCTTTTCTCTATAAGTAAATTCAATTTTTAAAAAATATATACCACTTCATTGTGAATATTTTCTTTTAAGGTCTTATTCAAAGCTGACTGAGCTCAAGAGAGAACTAATGAATCTTCCAAATCTTTGAGTCAAAAATTCTTTGCACTGTTAAAATGATCTAGCAATACTGCAATGACTCATTAAGCCAAATTAAGGTTAAATGTCAGATCTCACAGTGTAAGATCTAACTTCCTCATTATGCCATTCAGAAGAAAGAACAACTGCATGGATTCTACTGAAACTTATTTATATACCTGCAATTATATATAAATACCAGTTTTCATCTGAATAATAAAATAGAGTACACAGACACTTTTGTCAAACCTCTCTAACTTAATTACAATTTTAACTAGAATTCTTGCCATGTATACCCACTTAATAGCATTTCATCTGTAAAGTGTTCTTAAAAATGATGAAAGAAACACTCTTTCATTTCTCAAGTAAACATGCAGAGCTGTTAATTATTTTGACTGTGTTTAGTTGTTAATATGCCACATCTCAGCTGTCTTTTTATTTATTTGCCTGAACTAGCCAAGTATTTTGCTATGCAAAAAGCAGGCTCTGGTGCCTTTTTGTGGTACACTGTCTTAACTTTGTACTTCATTTTATCAGAAGAATTTTCGTGGGAAGTACTATTTGATATTAATGGATCAAACTGAAGTCCTATATCTTCAACTTTTCATTTTCACTGAGAAAAAAAAATGGAAACAAGTACTTTTTGTCAACCCTTCTAAGAATTATATGTCTGATTAGGTAGTATGGATTATTCTGGCAGCTTCTGATCCTACATTATTAAAATTACTAAACAAATACACTATTTAAAAATAAAGAAGTTTCTAATTTAGAACTGGAAATTCCAATTGCCCTATTGTAACTTGCTTTGAACATTGTGGTTGGTCAAGATTTTTCTGCAGAAGGAACAATCCAGCTCAAATACCATTTTTTTTCCTTATATGCTGTTCTTGGAGTCTGCATGCTTTGAATAGTATGTTAAGACTGAGTTTCCAGTATGCTGGACTACTTGCCATTGATTATACCTGCAATGTCAGTGTATGCTATAACAAATCAAATTATTGTCTTAGCTGATACACAGAGACTTACCATCTGTAGCATGCAAGGCAGTGATAAAACTAAGCTTTGTTTCTTTAGAGGAAGAATTGCCAGAAAAAAAGGGGATAAGGCTGCTTGATAAAACTGAATTTTTCAACCTTTTTGTTTTGTGGGAATCTCTATAATTTCCACATTAAAACTGTTAATGATGTGACCTCCCAGTAACATCTATTCAGCCTGTGGAGAAGTGCAATTTTACAAAATCTAATGCTATTCAACTGTAAGTGGACTGAGTAATGAAATTCAGTGTAGGAAAAAAAAAAAAAGGCTTGACACACACATTCAAAATAAATGGATGTATAAAAAAGAAGCTGAAGAAAACTAACAGATGCAATAGCAGAAACTTTCCAGAAGAAGCAGGAGCTCTTCTCTGAATTTGCACTCTGCAAAATTATATAAGTGTGTGAAATGCTTTTGTATCAGAAAATAGAAAATGCCCATTTTCATTCTGAAACAGAGTAGTATTTTTTTTTGGATAAAACAACTTTTTATTTGAGATTGACCAGTCAACAGGATTATCTGCAAATCGTATTTCTCCAGAAGAGATATGATCCAAATTTTCCCTGAATTCCAAGTTAGCTGAGGACAGCTAACTAATAGAGGACTATTGCAAATGAACTTCATGGTATACAAATCTGTGGGAGTGTGTCTAGAATCACAGGCTTAAAGGACAGTATTATATACTACATTATTATTCAGGTCTGTGGCTCTAGAGCTAACAATTCAATACAAAATCTGTATTAAGAAAGCATTTCCAGGTTCTGGCTTGGTAAGGCTTTGGATGAAAGTCAGCAATTATTTGAGTTCCTTCAATGATTTCTTTCACAAGAAGGCATATAAGATAATTTAACACCCTCAGGTGAGTTTCTTTTCAGAATCTTCTTGGAAAAAGAGCATACAGCCAGCTTTCCTAAAAAACTGAAACTGAACATTTTCTGAAATACAGTCTATCCCACAAGAAATGTTTTGAAACACAATATTAAATTTAAGTGTAGCATAGAATGATTAAAACATTAGATTGGAGCATAAGAGATTCCCACTGCCCACTGCCATGTCTCTCCTAGAGGCAGAAGATAAATTAAACAAAACAAAACAAATTTCTTTCCTGAAATTCTAAGCTATTTTGGTCAATGAACATTCTTGACAGCAGTTTTTTGCTCTCTGTCAATCTCTGATTCCTCTTCCATCCAATAAGTAGGCCAGAGCAACAATATAGATCACATTTAAATTCAAAATGCAAGTTGTATATCCCAGCATCTCTTAACCACCCTTTACCTCATGACACAAGTTGGTGTGAAGGACAGGAATATAAATCTATCACAAAATGGACAAGACACCTCATGAGGAAAAAGTGTCCATTACCAGCTCTCAAGAGAGGGTAAGATTCTATGTAGGAAAAGGGTGCAATAGAAAAAGGTGCAATAGAAAAATTCTAGAAAAATAGAAAATAGATTAAAGTTGGGTATTTTTTTCTACAGCTTCTATTTCCCTTCCTACAGGATCCCCTAATGAGGCTGACTTGCTGCTTCAGAGCTACTGACCTGATTGATACCTACATCATTATTCTTGTATATACCAGTGCAGAATTATTTCCCTCAGGTTTGTTTTTAATAGTTTGCTTATAGACTATTATGAAAGTTACACATCGCTTTCCAGAAACAGCTGAAATACTAACCTAAGAGCTATTCCATTTTTGATATACCATGCCTGTTCTAAACTATATTTTCTCAAGAGAACTTCTACAACCAAATTGAACAAGAGCTTGGCTTATTTTATTTCAGCTAATGGCAGCGAACTGTTGAGTAAACATACCTTTCCACTGTGCAGTAACTCACCTTAGAAAATGTACTCTTTGCAAAAGCTAAAATGCTCCGGTTTCATTCCAGCAGACATTTTGTAGGCATTTTACCATTGTAGGCATTTTACTGAAACTTTCTGATTTGTGGAAATAGCTTGTTAGTTGTGTCTGAAATAACCTCTCTGCTTGCTTAACTGCACCTTCTGCTGTCAGTGACACAGCAAATGTGAAGGAAAGTGCCAAAACATAAAGAGAAGGAAACATATCTTTTCCCACCTTCAGCAGCATTTTTTTTTTAAACTTTATGCTTACTGAATATGTATTATATAAGAAAAGGTAGTTGGTCTCAGCTGTATAATGGGAATATGGCAGAGGACTCTGTGATCAGACCCATCCAGACCGGTTTTCTACCTCTGAGAGGGAACGATCATAGTCAGCTAAGAGGCTTCTCTGGCTTTATCTTACTCTCTTCTAGGCTAGTGTCTTCCTAAGCTTTAAAAGGCACTTGGATTTTCACGTTTAGTTATGAGACTTACCACTAAATCTCTCCTCCATGTTAGCATCTGGCACCTTTTCAAACATAGTTAGAGTATGAGCTCCTTAGTGCAGAAAATTCACAAGTTTGTGTGTTTAAGGAACCACCTCCTCAGGGTTACTGCAAGCCCACTGCACGCTAATGCACCAAATGACCCTGAGAACTGCTGTGATAACAAATCATTCCTTCCTGGCCATGAAGTTGCAGGTTTTTAGGAATGCCTAAATCCTCTTATCCACCTTCTATCACACTGAAAAGTCCTAGCCAGTATAGGCTTTCCTCACAGAGAAAATGTTAGGTATTTTTAACTTCCTGTTTTTTTCTCCATGGAGAATTACAGTGAATACATGGGAGCAGGGACTTCACAGGCATGTTGTCTGCAGCACCTTGATTAGGGAATCTAATCAAGCTGCTACAGCTGACTCTAGTCTGAACATGGCAACATTTACAATGGATTCAAGGTAATTTCCCCCACCGCCCTACTCCACCATGCTGCTTTGAGCACACCAGTAATGTAGAAAAAAATACAGGTAAAAATGTTATAGTCTCTGTATGGAGACTGTTAATCACAAGTAGTAGGTTATTATTGTCTCTGGTATCAGGAGTCAAATAAGGCACATTGATCTTGTTTAACTGCTTGAATCGGGTATGTTTGATATGTGTATAGAATGATATACTACGGTACAAGTTCAGTGACCAGAGATGCATCAAGAGATGCATCCTTTCTTCAAGGGGAAATTGTCAAATGGTTGCAAAATGGCTGCCCAGCTTCCAAATTGGCCCCGTTTTGAATAGGGGTTTGCAACAGAGAGGTGTCTCCCAGCTTAAATTGTTCTCTGATGCTACAGAAGAACACAGTTACTCTGCCTCACCTACATCTGCCAGCATTTCCCAAAGAGTTCAGAAACTTGGTAGATTAATTAAAACTTTGTCAGAACTCTGCCCTGAATTAGTTGGAGTACTTACATTTAGGAGACTATAACTGCATTGAGTCATAAGTGACATAAGAGTATTCTGATACATTAATCTTTCCCCACCAAAACAGTTTGCTCTGAAACCTAGCCTGCTTATCAGAAAAAAAGCTCTATCCTTATGAACCTGACAAAGATAGGGTACAGAATTGCTGCACAGGTAGACATCTTCAGAAGTCAAATAAATACAAGGTCTAGGTCTGATCATCATATAAGCAAATTAAATCATGTTATTTTTTCCTCTCATTTTAAAACTTAATTTCAGGCTTTTCCAGAAAAGGCTGAATTGCCAACCACCCTTGAAATTGTTCAGCACATTCTAGCTGCTGATGAAACTTGTGACAAAACCTATATGTCAGGGACATATAAGTTATCAGCAGGTCAACATTATATGTAAAACCCCACAAAATCAAGACTGTGAAAGTTTGTATACAGAAATACAATATGACATGGTGACAATAACAACTATTGCAAAGGACAGAAGTTGCTAGAGGCATGTTCAGATAAGACAAAACTATGCTAAAAAAACTGAGAGAAACTGCCTATGCAGATTTGGAACAGAAGTGTTGACAAATATAATGTTATCAACAAAGGCTATATCTTTTAGGGTTCTATAGTAAAAATACATCAATGCAACATATTGCAGGCAGCTCAAAGTCTTTCTGCTCACATTGAAAATGATGCGACATAAACCCAATCAGGTTCCTAAGTATGCATTCAGGCTAACAAGACTTGCTTCTCTGCAAGAATGCCACAGACATAATACTGCTCTTTATGGCCTTGGAAACTCACACCAAGTTTGTTCAGACCCTTGTGCAACATAACACTGTCATATCTTAACATCCTTTATCAGAGTCAGAAGCAACAAGAGCAACACAATCAACGAGGTAGCATTAGCAAGTGAAGATCAATGGTAAATAATCAAAAAGGCAAGAAAATACTAAGGAATGTAACATTCAAGATAATTAACAATGAAATACCAGTCATAACACAAGAAAAGCTCTAATGGGATCATACCTGGATTCTGCTTACAGTAGTGGACAGTAGCAGATGTTGTGGATGAAAGTAAACATACAGGCATTGTGAGGATGCAGCTAGAGGACAACTTCCTCACAAAGAACACTTCTCTTATTTGTTAGTGGTAAAAAGCAATTTTACAAAGCCTGCAACAAGCCCTTTTTGGAATTTTATTAAAAATTCGGTTACAACTGCTGAAAGTCTGCACCTAGGGCATGATACTAGGCACACTAGTAGATAGCGAGAAGCAGCGAGGATCTCATTTGGAGAAAGAAGAGTTTTTATTGCTTCAGGGGAAGAAATGAGTGCTGCAATCAAGTGGAAAATACAAGGATAGAGAATGAAAATAGAGAAAATAGAGAATGTGATATTAGTGGGATGATTGTTTAACTTTAATAGTGTGAAAGGCAAATAAGATTCCCTTTAAGCTGTTTGGCCTACATTCCTGATCCCAGAACTAATGACTTACTGGACCAAAGAAAAGGCAGGTTTACAAATGACTTTTCTGTTGTTCTTGACTTGCACGAGGCCTGTACATCACCAACGAGAACGCAGCAGAAAAATGTGCTCATACTTTGCAACTGGCCACAAGGGCCTCCTCAGGAATTAAGCATTTTGACACAAGTTTTCTATCAAAGTCACCACTGCCAATATATACTCTAAGGGTTGCTTCCCATGTGTTAAATTAAGAATAGCTAATCCTCTAGCTAGCTCCATAGGTTTTCTTCCCTGCAGGACAAATGGAAAGGATCAAAGCTGCCATATTTTCTCCGTTCTCACTGTATTTATTGACAGACATAAGGCGGCTTTAATGTGTTCAAGCAGTCACTGCTGGAAATTCTGAGAGCCAACAGCAGACATCCTTACATTTTTTTTCACTCATTCATTTCACACATTTCATTTTCATTCATTTTCCACTAATCACCTGTCAAAACCGTACACATTGTTTTGCATGACACAAGTCTATTTAGGGAAGTAATTTCTTTTCAGAACTTACAGTGGGGTTCTTTGTCTTCTTGCACCATATCAGGAAGGCCTTTTATATTTTATTACTAGCCTATCTATGTTAAATTCAGTGGAATAATGCTGATATAAAACAGAGCTACAAAACCAAGTCTCCAGCTTTTCAGAGTTGTTTGTAATAGAAGGCCAGTTCTTGACTGTATGGTTTAATTTTAAAAGATGAATAGAGCTAGCTGACATTTCCCCTAATGGCTTTTCTGAGGAAATATTTTATAAGCATGTTTGTGTAGCTAAACAAAGCTAACACGAGAATTACAGATAGAGAAGCGATTTGTCAGATAAAGGCACGGTCCCAAGATGTTAATTTAGATTTGCATAAATAACAATTGAAAATCTAGGATGAGAAAGGACCTTCTAATCAAGCATCCTTTTTCTTTTTTTCGCCTCTCAATAGTTCACTATGTTATGCAGTTGTAGCTTTATTTACCTAGCAAGAGATTTCAGATGGAAAATGCAGCACCTACTCATTGCTACATTGCTACTATAGATCAGAATCACTGTAGACAGTCTACCTAGGCCTTCCCGTTTTCTGAGGGAACCATCCAGCTGTGGGACCAGCAGTCCATGCTGGTCAAGCTGGGAATTGAAGATTTAGACCCAATTCAGAAATCTGAATAAGCGAGTAACTCTATATTACTCCTTACTGACTGCAGAAAAAAAAAAATATATATATATATATACATATATATATATTCTTGGTAATTTTACTTTCAATTTTTTTGTAAATTTATATCTCATGGCTGCTTTTTATTTAATTGTGCCAAGTATTGCAGTCTTGATCATAAAAGAGACTTCAAGTTGGAGACTGTCAGCAACAGTCTGCAACCAATAGACAACCTCGGTTAACTGAACAGAAATAATCTCCAGCACATTTGCTGAATGGCTACTATGCTCCTTACAGCACGTGCAAAACAGTATTTGACAGAAACACATTAAAAGATCAATAAACCAAATTCCCAGAAGAACAGAGAGTCACATTCACATTAAACTGAGGCAATTTCTCTGTAGTCTGAGCTGTTGTCGTCTTGGAATATCTTCTAAATATATAATAGATCACCTTTCTGGCAGAAAGAAAACTGCTTTTATATTGGAGCTACCATTTCCTGTGCAGACTAAGCAATCTACTACCCGAAGGACAGGACAGAACTTTTAGATCCAGGGGGTACATAGCATAATGTGTGGTGATGGAATATCTATCTATAAAGAATAACATTTAACATCAAAAAATGAGTATATTTCATTCACTTTGTTTTTAAGTCTGGTTAATTTGAAGATAACTGTCTTCCCTTTCTTAGATCCTAGATTTTGCCAGTCTTTTCTTCAGACTATGTTGGTCAGCCTAAGGGATGACTGAGAAAAAAAAAAAGGAAGAAATCTGAATTCTGACTGTAGCAAAAGGTTAATGGGAGCAGTAAGGTTATTTAAATCAGTATTATTTGCTTTAACCTGCTTCCCCCACATAATGCAGCTGAGCATGATAATGGAGGTCTCCCACTGATGCAGCCACACTCGTTAAAATCATTCTAGAACTTAAAATAAAAGAAAAAGAAAACAAGGAGAAAGAAAAGGGAGGATAAGCCGTATGTTTTTGCTGCTTTTTCATTTGAGGTATTGTAAGTCCCACGGCAGCAAGGCAGCCATAGATACAGTTTTCTGATGTAAATCTACTCTACAGATAGCAGTTCTACTGGACTTCTGTTCAAAGGCAGATCTTGCTCCCTCTTGCCTGCCCATGCTTCCTGCAGTAGCAATCGCAGCCTGCGCTGGTTTTGCTAAGTCATCTGAAACTGCTTGGATGAATGAAAGAAAACTAACAGTTGAGAAGAACTCAGTCATATGGAGTCAGTCATGTAAAAGATGAAGTTCAGGAAACTCAAGTTATATATAGTTTCATATGGGCTAATTTAAGCGTCAGCTGTCTTTCAGAAGCTTTATTTAAGAACACGTGAGCTCCTCTGTACAGAAGACATCAATACAAATTGATCAAAGATAAGTACATGCATGACACTGCACGTATTCTTCGTAGTCCCATCAAAAACATTAACAACATAAAGAAGACCTACCCATATTTTGTTTGTGTTTTTCTGAGTTCATTCTCTTGTGCTGTGGTATACCTGTTTCCCATTTCATTGTATGAACAGATTTTCTACTTGTTTTGTAATAGCAATTAATCATACTGCAACAATCAAGGCATTAGGGAAGTGTTGCAACCCACCCAATTAATGTGCCTAGTGAGTAGTCTGTCTATGTCCTATGTATAAACAACAGAGAAAGAATTATCTAGTGAATGATTCATGGGATAGAAGTTTGGCTCCTACCCTGCATTACTCCCTGGAACAGCCTCTCTGCCTTTGACACAGGAAGCACAGTAGCCTCCAAAGCCAAAGCACCAAAGTCAGGTGCCTCTTAGACTAGGTGGAATGAAAAATCTCCATACTTGAAACTAATACATGAAGAGAAAATCTTTTGCAATCTTAACCTGCATTTCAACCTCCAGATTTTATTTTCAGATATCTATTTTCAGATTACTGACTTTCTAGGTTTAAGAAAAGGCAGGGGAGATATTTGCACAGCCCAGGCTATACTATGGCCTGGCAGCTAAATAGTGCTGCTAGGCCATAGTTATAGGAGTAGGAATAATGTTGTAACCAAACACTGTCAGAAGTACTACCACTATGATAAAGTTTGCACGACATGTCTAATAGCAAACCCTGCATTTCTGTTGGGAAATTGCTAAATGAATCAATTTTGAACCAGAACTGCACTTAACCTGTGACAGTGAGGACTCCACTCACCCACAGACATTTAACCTACCATTACCGGCACTGCTTCTAATGCTCTAAATGCTGGATGTGCTTCAGGCCATGGCTATTTAATTATTGAACAACTATTTTAGGAAATGCTGCCTTCCTCCTTGATGTAGTACAGTCATGCTGTGGCCTCGTCCTGGAAACAAGGTCCGCAGAAGTATTTACATAAGCCAGGGGAAGTGATTATGCAGGCACAGTGCTGATCATTTCTCTTACCCATCTCCTCTTCTTGCTGCTGCTGCTGCTACTGTTGTTTTCTGTCTATGCTGATAGCTTCATCTCCTGATTCTTCTGAATAATTGATTTTATGGTATCACATCCTTTCAAGTGTGTACCCATTCCCTGCTTCTGTTCATGTAAATTCTTCTTTTTCTTGTTTTTCTTCTAAAATGCTACAAGCCTTTTGTTTGCTCTCTTTTTTTCCTGCTGCCTTTTGTACTAATTAAAGAGTATCAGGTGTACTGTTCGAGATGCTGGGAATGGGAGGGAGAGGAAAGGAAGGTGAGAGGAAGTGGGGTGGGGGGGAGGAAAAAAAATGCATTTTAANTAGCTTCATCTCCTGATTCTTCTGAATAATTGATTTTATGGTATCACATCCTTTCAAGTGTGTACCCATTCCCTGCTTCTGTTCATGCAAATTCTTCTTTTTCTTGTTTTCCTCCTAAAATGCTACAAGCCTTTTGTTTGCTCTCTTTTTTTCCTGCTGCCTTTTGTACTAATTAAAGAGTATCAATCAGATGTACCGTTCGAGATGCTGGGAATGGGAGGGAGAGGAAAGGAAGGTGAGAGAAAGTGGGGTAGGGGGGAGGAAAAAAAAAAAAAAGCATTTTAATCCTCTGGCTTCTGTAAGGTTTTGTTTCTGCTACTCACATTTCACGCTCCACAAACAAATGTATTTTGTTTCTGAGATCTCCGCAAGTGTCCCCACACTCACTGAAGTTTCTGTCAATCACTCTTTCGTGTCTGGCCCTTCTGAACCAATATGTAAACAACACTTTCATAAATTAAGGCTCTTCTCAATCTAATTGCTTCTTGTACACGCCCTGCAGAGAAATGGAAATGTGCTACTCCATCCCTGCTCTATGATTTTGGACTCGTTTGTTTTAGACACGAGTGTTTTGCTGCATATATTTATCAACAACAAGCAAAGAAAAGGAAGGAAGTGCGTGCTGTTCTGGCTCCTATCAGTTATTTCCACATATATCCTCATAGTTCAATAATCACTGAACTGCCTGAGTGCCTCTGGCAGTGCATTTACAAACAGAAAAGGTCTGTCACTTGCTTGTCCTCCCAGCACAAGGAGTTAAGGAGTCTGGTCAGAAACACTGCATAAAGGCAGAAAGTAGAGCTTTGATTTCTGTAGAGGATGCTGAATTTTCTTTTTTTTTCCCCTCTACCACGTATTTATTTTTCCTTGGAGAAGTCCATGATGTTAGTCACACACATTTTTCAACCCAGAGGGCTGATAATTTCAGGCCTGGCTAAAGACAGTTTAGATAAAATGTGCATATAAAATTAACAACATAATAAAAGTCCATTTAGAGAATTTTAGGCTTGTGTTGTTCAGTGTAGAAGAAAGAAATGGGGCTTTATAGTGCCATTCAAAGCATTTAAAAGTGCTTCACTTTTATCTGGAGACTATTTTGTCACATGTGCATCTGTGTTACATGTGTGCTCAGAAAAGATCAATAGTTTTCTAATGCTGCCCTAAACAGGGAAGTTCATTAAAAAGATCCTGCATATAATGCTTATTATTCTTGTTTGTAAAGTGGGATGATAAGTCTCCAAGAATAAAAGTGTCACGCATGTCAAGTGACTCTTATGATCTGAATATCTAATAAAGAATAGTCCAGATAATAGACCCCATCTGCATGCTTAGGTACCCAAATACGCCTTGAAACGTGGCCCTTAGACAGCTACGTGTAGAAAAATAAGACTTGGATTTCTGTGTCAACTACATCCCTTTGCATAATTTACAGTAAATATTTTTAAATTCTTTGCGTAAAAACTACTGCGGAATGTTGTTAAATGTGTTTACTTTCTAACGTCAGATAATATTTGAATATCTTTATAGAGGCATTTTGGAAAGATGGTGATTTTTTTGAAATGTAAATAGCTTAAGAATGCTATGTATTCATTGCTTTTCACATCGATCTGAATAAGTAGTTTCACTGGTAATTACTGAAATTTTCTGTAATTCATATCTGGCACTGTGATAAGATAGTGTTTTTGTTGTTGTTGTTTTAAACCTTGCCCCTCTTAGTTAAGAAGTAAAAAATGAACATAAATGTGGTTTACTCTAAAATTCAGAAATAGCATTATTTTCAGCTATTGCCCTTCATCATTTCTTTAGTCTGCATACTTATATTTTAGAAGCTCAAAGGGAAACATTTGCAGCAGCATTAAAAATGATCACTTTCAGGTCAACAAGCCAGATTTTTCCTGCTTTGGTAAATGTGCTCAGATGCATTGGTATGACACAGGTTAGCTTTTATACTAATTGTAGTATCCCATAATGTTACAGACAGAAATACATAAATGAGAGTTACACTAATTTATCTAAATATAAAATAACCACTATGGATTATCAGAAATGTTCATATGCAACACCTTACTGCTGATTTTGAAAGTGAAATATGCATAGTGACAAAAAGACAAATTAGAGTATGCAACTAACGGACATTTCACAGAATCAGAGAATGGTTGAAGTCGGCAGGGGCCTCTGGAGATCATCTAGTCCAACCCTCTGCTCCAGCAGGGACACCCAGAGCACGTGGCACAGGGTGGCATCCAGGTGGGTTTGGAAGATCCCCAGAGAAGGAGACTGCACAATCTCTCTCTTCTCTAGGCTAAACAGGCCTAGCTCTCTTAGTCTTTCCTCATAAGATAGAAGCTCCAGTCCCTTAATCAAATTTGTTGCTCTAGGCTGGACCATCTCTAGAAGTTCCACACCCCTCTTATACTGGGGAGCACAGAACCGCACACAATACTCTGGTATTTCAATGTGACAAAGTAGAACCATGATTTTTAACTCATGATAGAAAAGAAGTTGTTTTTCTTTGCAGCCTCCTAAACTCTTCAGCTTCTCAAGAAGGGTTTGTTAGCAATCAATTTTTAATGTTAAACAGATTAATTTAGCCCTTGAAACAATATGCTTTTGTTTTGATTTTTTTAATAGAAAAATACGAGTTAATGTGAAGGAGTACGTCAAAAAAAGAGAACAATAACCTCTGAACCTTAATAGGCAATATAAGAAATATGATTAGTGTTTTGCTTATGGCAAATAACTAATTGAATCCAGGAAAATGACAGTTTATTTTGGTATTTGCCAGTTAAACTGCCAGAGAGGAAAAAAATATATATATAATAGCGCTTCACTTTTGGAAATCTTCAAGAATTGATAAAATGCACTGAATTAGAGATGTAATGAAACTGCTTGATAAAAAAGATATGACTAAATTTCGAGACAAATATGGGTATTTATACAAACAAACAAAAAGAACTAGAGGTTTTTGTATAGGAAGAGGTTTATACAGTGGTATTGATTTTTGTTGAGTTACTTCACTACACCACAGTATTGAAACACAGCATCTTACATGAATTTAGATGTAACACAACACCAAAATTTAATGTGCCAAATCCAGCATATTGACAGAGAGCCTGATCTCTTTATAAAGAAACGAAAGGATCAGTGCCCAGGGACAGCAGTATAACAAACCTGAAACACTAAAGACTCTCAGGATGAGGCTTTCCTTATGGACTTATGGGGAAAATTGCTTGAGAAAGGGGTAACTAGAGAAAAACTAGAGCTAACAGAGGCTTGAGGGGAGAGATAGTTACCACTTCCAGGATGGTTGGTGTGTGCGAAATCTACTTCTCCACGATTCCCTTGGCAATGCAATCTGCCCTCCTAGCATGTATTAATAAGAGTAAAAAAGCGTGGAGCAGAACCATGGCCAAACTTTGCTGGCTTCCCTGTGGAGGGGACAATCTGCTGGTGCCGAGCAGCTGATGAGTGAATGGAGGGTGAAGCGGAGTGAAGACACCGCGGCCGAACTCTGTTGGTTTCCCTGCACAGGTGGCCACCTGGTCCTACCGCGCAGCTGCTAAGCCGCAGAGTATGGTAAGATGTCTGGTGCTGGGCCAGCAATGGTGGCAGATCAGTCCCTTGCGACGGACTTTGCTCATCCTCATTCTCATCTCCTTATGATAGCAATACACACCGCCATCCCAAAAGCTACCCGCGTCCAAGGAACGACCACTCCCCACCAAGCATGCCCTCTAGATTTTCAATTAACACAAGAGACTTTTTAAACCCCTCAATAACCAAAGTATGTATGACTAGAGTCACTCAAGTTCCACCTAAATGTAAAAGAAAATATAAAATGGTGAACGAAGGAGGGATAGGGAAGGAGGGAGACTCCGTTGTAACTTTTGGACCAGTCAGCAGGCTGAAATCTTTTCCTCCCCTCTGGTCAGGACACTGCCTGAGGAGACTCTTAAAGATTGAGAGCCCTCTCTCACCTTCTGGGTGAGTGATGACTGCACATTTGTACACTAGGCACAAGCTAAGAACCCCACACTGTATTAGAGAATTTCCTGTACTGACATCCGAAACCAGCCTTGTAAATATTGCATTCAAATAAATTGTGCTATTCGTGAACTCGACTACTTGTTTTGAAGGTGATTGGACCAAACAGTTGACAAACTGTTTGTGAATCTGGTGCTGCCAGAGTCGGGACCATAGTTGTCACAGTATTTGGAATCCCTATGAAGAGATGAGCCCAGCCACTGACAGTCCCTCTAGCCTTTCAGGATCAGCTGGAACGCAAAGAGATTCGTCTCTTACCAAATTTACTTCCCTCTCCACCCCCATCAAACTGGGACACTAGTACATTAATCTATAGTTAATCATTTGATGCAGATATAGTGTGATGTACCTGCACAAAGAGAACTACATGTGTATTCTAGCTTTGGACTCATGCATGGAACTACATGAAATTGAGGCAAGCTAATTCCTTCTATCATTTCACCTCATCATGTGGGTCCAGGACTTGCTAAGCTGTGAGAGGCACTCATTAAGGGCATACAAATACTCCAAAACTATGACAAATGAGGCTAAACTCTGAACTGCATCAGTATTCACCTTAGAGGATCTGCCTATTCCTCCATTACTGACAACAACATATGAGCTTTTATATTTTTGGATGCTCTCTGTCTAGATTTCTACATCCAGAATTAGATATTGCCCACTGAGAAGACACAAATAAGTTATCCAGATTCCTGAAATGTAGGGGTGGATCTATGCAGTATCTAGCACATATCTTTTTTGTAGATAATTTCATTTCTCTTGCAGTAAAAGTCTGGGCATTATAAACTCTTATATCTATTCTATTTGTGACTACATCATGCAGGCATCTTTGAAATCTGTGTAGTAAATGGTACTATATGTGCTCATGTTCCCAAAAGCACTAGGTTATTACAGCTTGAAAAAGAATGTGATTTACCAAGCAAGAGGTGCATGGTTTTGACTTCAGTGAAACCTTCAAGGTTTGGGATCCTTAACAACTGATATATGCCCACTAGTATAGAGAACATACACAGTACATTAAATACAAGTGCTAAGATTACCTGTAAAGACACAGTAAGAAAAAAAATGGAAATAGTGTAGGAAACAAAACAATTTTCCTTAAATAAACTGGAAAATGGATGGGAGACGGTGTTTGTTTTGCTCAGAGGAACCCTATTAAGATACAGGATAAGCCCTTTAAGCAAGCCCAACTAAAGACAATGCAAATAAAAGGGTGAGATAAGACCATCAGCACATGTGTGTCTGCACATTTCAGATGTACCTGGGACCAAAGCACAAATCTTGGATCAGATGGTTTTTAAAATAATTTTAAAAAGAGCCTCGAGTAAGTGACAACCCTAGCATAATTTTTTGTGTCTAAGGAAGAGAATATTCCCAGAGACTGTATACTTCTTTATGCAGAAAAGAATCCTTCTACTTCAATTACTTCTACTGTAATTCCTACATGTTAGCCTGCAGGAGGTGGGGAGGTAGGATGGGGAAAAAAAAACTAGAGATATTCACATCTTCTTCTTGAAAGTTCAGACAGCTAAGGGTGCAAAGGGTTAGTGTTGCTAGTCAGCCTGAAGAAATCATCTCACCTCGTCCTTATCCCCATGCTTAGAGGTGTTCTGGATCCTTAAATCACTAAAAGAGTAACCGTATGCTCTCTCGTATTACATTTTGAAATTTCCTTATAAGCAAAAAGGAACATCTCATAAACTGAGAGCCAAGAATCTGCTGGTAGTCTAATTAAAATATGGAAAAAAAAATTACTCTGACAGTTAAAGTGACACCACCTCCTACACAATGCTTTCCTCCCATTTATTTTAATTGAGCAATCATGCAATTAAGTCACTAATGGAAAGGATGTGTTGCCTTATAGCTGCTCCCTTTATCCAGAATCACTCTTCTGGTCGTGTGCCGTTTTCTGGTTGTGCCTAGCTGCCTTCGACAACAGCAGGGGAAGGCTAGTAATGGCAAACTGATTTGGAGGTTTGCTTAGGGCTCTTTTTATACTGATATTTGCAGTCTTTTTCTTTACCACTATCTGCTATTCAACAGCATAGTCTCATGTTTCACTAGTAATACACAACATTGTGGTCTCAAAATTAAAATCACTGACTGAAAAAGACACCCCTAGTGTCTCTGGTAGACATTAACCTTGTAGGAGGCCCATTAGCATCGTGCAAGGATTGTAAATAATAAATTTTATTTAGATATAGTGTTTTCTATGCTGACTTAGACTTCAGTAAAAATATTAGATGAATAAAGTTACTCAGATTTTTAAAAAGTCACCACTGTCTGGTGATTAACTTCAGTTAACACGGATATTTCTTTTCAAGTGAAACTTTTCTAAATCAATATCACTTTGGGAGACCCATCTATTATAAGAAACAGCCTTTTACTAATTCAGTGCTCTCACTCCCTTAGGTTTGTTGAAGCTTTACTTACCATTTCAGCAAGTCTGCACTGAAATTCTTATCATGCGAGGTAGTGCATGCATAATTAACAGTAAGCAAACAGTACCAGCAAAATTAATAGTGACAGTCAAAGCACCCAAACCATTTGTTTATCTCTTTTGCTCTCACACACTCAGAAATCCCTCACACTCTGACATAGGCATAGTATACTACCTGAAAATCTCAAAAAAGAGAAAAAAAAAAGGAAAAAACACCACACCTGAAGTGGCTGCCTAACTGTGCTGAGTTTTGTTGTGGAGGTTATAACCCAGACAAGGTTGAGCACAGCCGTACGTGTGACATGATGCATCTGGGTGTTTGGAGAAGAGTTTCATCAAATACAAAGTGACAGACCACTGATAAACCATGAAGTGCCAGGCATCAGGGGCTGATCGCACAAACTAGAGCACTGGAAGCGGAGAATTTGCGAAGAGAAGTGTTTACACTTGCAGGGGGCCAGTGGCTGAACTAGGACACTTTTACACAGAAAGGAAGTTTAGAAGCAAGTGAGAAGTACAAAAGCATAAAAATACTTCTCTGATGGATAGCTACCATATCAGCTTGCTAAATTAGCCTCAAGAATTTTCACTCATTTTTATATTGAAGTGAGCTGCTAAAGAATGAACAATAAGCATATCTGGTGTTTTAACCTACAGGTCCAGCTCATACTGGTGATAACAGTATTAACACAGGCGCATACTCATAGATTAGAAATCTCTAGTGAAAATGTAAATTAGAGTTATTTGATTATCAAGATTCAGTACAGTGTTAAACTAATGTTGTGTTTCACTCACCAGCATAGTTTCAGGGAAGCAAAGAGATATCAGTAGCTTTAGAACTTCAGAATTTCAGAAATCAACTGCAATGGCTACAAAATCAGTGTTCATGCTCACAGACAGTTCTCAAAAGTGAAAAATTACCATCCCAGTATAGCCTGCATGTATACGCATGTATGTTACATGCAATATTTGTAGCTTTAGATAGAGGTCTACAGAGATCTTAACTATCATCAATCAGCAAGACATTCACAGATATGAACTCTCAAACAAGCTCCCAGGATAACAGGATTCCACTGAAAGCATCACCTTTTCAAGTAATTCACTTGTTCAGAGGCTGGTGGGGATTTTTGCTATTCATCACTTACACATTCTTCTCATTCTTGAAACAAGCTGTGTGTTTCAGGCTTAGTTCAGATAGACAAATGAACATTTTGAATTTCCAGGAAAAATTATCTTCCCTTTGTATACTCTTTTGGAAACTATTGCAGAGCCCTCACATCTGTTTCCTAATAAATATTCTGCATACATTACCTGAAGCATGCTTTATATATCCATCAATTTGACCATGATTTAGGAAAACATCCCTAAGCAATACAGTATATCAGTTGCATTATTACCCGACTTGAGTCAATGATACTTAAATATATGCCCTAAGCATGTTACAGAGTCACTACATGGGCTACATGCTGCAGAATAACTTCAAAGTATTTTGAGTTTGTGGTGAAAGGTAGGTAATAAAACTGAACTGTGACCAAGTGCAACTACTCAATTCCAAGCTTACAGATATAGGCTTCCAATCTGAGCAAGCAAATCCTACAGACCTGTAGGTGATGGTGCTCCTATCTGGCCTACCTACTTCAGGAGTAAAATGAGAAATCTAAATGTGCAGATTCATAGTTTTAAACCCTCCTTACGAGGTTCTAATCCAGGTTTCTAATCTTCTCCTGGCAATATTATTGGTGTGCATAGGGAAGAACACAGTGGGAAATAGTCCAAGGACCAAGCGAACTTCAGCAGCCTCTTCACGACATCCTGAATACAAGACCCCAGCATGCAGGAAACCTCTATAGCTGACAGTTCCGATGATGAGCAAACTGAGTCCTTCATTTTCACGAAAAGAAGTCTTCCCCTACTACCAGTCACTGTTTCCCCTGGTGCTCCTGCCTGGCTCAGGCAGTAGAGATGCTCTAATTTGACAACATTCCAAACTTGTCATCAGCTATCCCAAAAATGCTAGCCACCTTGTTATGAGAAACCCCAGAAGAGAATGCACCCAAGGACATGTTTTCGCTGTTGCTGCTGAAAGGTGCAGATAAAACAGCAGGTGTTCCTTGGACATCATGAGAGCATATGAACAAAAATAGCAAAGATCAGTTGAAGACGAAGATAAGGACCACGGTATCTTCAAAGAACTATCCGGAACTGGGCAGTAGGACCAAAACAGGGCCTCTGAGCCAAAATAGGGCCGTATATGGAAGTGAGTTCCGGGATGACATCAAGCGGACACAGCGAGACAACCACCAGGAGGTCTCAAAAAGACCTCCAGAGACCACCAAAGGGATAGAGAGGGCACGCGCATGAGGGTAGGGTATTTTATAATTAGTCTAGGTAATAGAATTAATATGTATGATTAGTCCTAGAGCTTAATGCATATGTAGATAGTAGAGAAATAAAAGTTTTAGCAAGCTCACCTTAGGGTGTGCATGATAGGTGGAGCTATTCCCCGCGCACCTAGCACTGCAATAAAGCAAATGTCTGCTTCTTAATACTGCATTGGTGTTAAGAGGTTTATTCCCAGTTTTTGGTGACAATCTGGTAGGGCAAGAGCCTTCCTTCTATATCAGATGTCAATAGCTTCCAGCCTTCACAGCCATGGGAGTTTCTACTTTTGACTTGCAAGGCACTGAATCTGCCATCTCCACTACAGTTGGAGATTAAGGCTCTTGAAGCTGCCAAATCCCAGAGAAGACCTAGGTGATCTCTCTCTGATTATGAAGGCTTGTCTAGCCTCCTCTCACAGTTTACCACCTCAACCACTGCACTTCTCCTTCAGGTAGAGAGACCACTAGCCTCAGTAAGAGGTCTCAAGCATTCCCTGAATCCAAAGGCATGCAGGACTACATCCACTTGCCGGAACCCCAGCTCAGTGAGAATATCCAGCACCGCAGGAACAGTTGCTTTAATAAAAATTTGTTCATCTATGAATTGGACAAGGACACACAGTGTACCCTCAACAAGTTTGCAGATGATACCAAACGGGGAGGAGAGGTCAACACTACTGAGGGCTCTGCTACCATTCAAAGAGACTCAGATAGGTTGGAGAGTTGGGCATACAGGAACCTTATGAGGTTCAACAAGAACAACTTCAAGGTCCTGCACCTGGGGAGGAATAACCCCAGGCACCAGGACAGCTTAGGGGCTGACCGGCTGGAAAGCAGCTCTGTGGAGAGGGATTTGGAAGTCCTGATTGACAACAGGTTAACGATGAGTCAGCAATGTGCCCTTGTGGCAGATGAGGCCGATGGGATCCTGGCTGCATGAGGAGGAGCGTTGCCAGCAGGTCGAGGGAAGGGATCCTGCCCCTCTCCTCAGCTCTGGTGAGGTCGCAGCTGGAGTACTGGGGGCAGTTTTGGGCTCCCCAGGACAAGAGGGACGGGGAACTTCTAGAGGGGGTCCAGTGTAGAGCAACGAAGATGATTAAGGGACTCCAACCTCTCTCTTATGAGGAAAGAGTAAGAGTGAGCTGGATCTGTTTAGCCTGGCAACGAGAAGACTGAGAGGGAATCTTATCAATCTTATACGTGAGGATGTAAAGAGGATGGGGTCAAACTCTTCTCGGTGGTAGACAGGGACAGAACAAGGGGGAATGCATTCTAATGGAAACACAGGACGTTTCATCTCCATATGATGAAGAACTTCTTGACTGTGAGGGTGATAGAGCACTGGAAGAGGCTGTCCAGAGAAATGGTGGAGATCTGGAGATCTTCCAAACCCACCACAATGCAACCCTGGGCCACATGCTCTAGGTGTCCCTGTGTGTGCAGGGGAGTTGAACTAGATGATCTCTGGAGGTCCCATCCAACCTTAAGCACTCTGTGTTTCTGTGATACCTGTCAGAGGCTATGCCACCACAGCACATACCTACCATAGCTGCATCCTAACCATATGCTACTTCAAGCCCGGTTGCTGGGCTCTTTGTAAAAGGGTGCTCAAACTCCTGATGTGCTGCATCTGTTGCTTGTCTTTATCAGCCTCTTTAGCTCTTACATAGACCTCTGCCAGCTAAAGGTGCTTAATTGGAGAATGAGGTCACAGCTGGAACCAAGACCCCACCACTGTGATCCAGGGCAACCACCAGCAGCTGCTAGAGCTTCTCAGATATCAAAATTTCCCTCTTATATCCTCTTTATGTAGACAATCTGTTGATTTCTGAAGGAATGTGGATTTGATTTAGGTTTTAAATATGTGGAGTTTCTGTAAAGAAATAGACAACTTTTGCTGAACTTTTTTAGGAGTTAAAGGCCAAAGACCTCCAATAGGGTCAGAATGAAGAAAAGGAAGAATTTTAAATTACTATGGCACGGCACGTAACATTATCTCTGTATGGGAATGCTCTCTGTATTTTCCCCCTAACTCCATGCAGTATTATATGAAAACTGAAAAAACAGTATTGAAGAGAGTTTTAAGACAGGCTGTCTTGATGAAGGGCTTTGACCAATCCTAAACCATCCAGAGTTTGTCTCAGATTAACAGTCAATACATTTATTTTAAAAGTATTATCACTATTGTATACATTACATGTGTGCTTTGCAATTATTACTGCTTTCTGGTAGAAGTTTATGATAGGAGAAGATCAACTTAACACACAAAGAGTTTGCAAAGGCTGGGTCCTGTTTTTCACAGAGACTTAGCAAATCTCTTGTATAATTGCAGTTGAAATGACTGAAGTATTATTGCTTTCATCTAAACAGCTGAGTGAAGGCAATTCAGTTGTAATAGAAATAAAAGCTGACTTTATACCATCATTTGTTTGCTGGTATTTGATCCTATTATGCTACAAATATAATCTGTTCTTGTAAATGTTACTGATAAACCATGAGCTTTACAATGCACCTTGGGAAACTACTTGGTTTTGGAAATTAGGTCAATTTACTATGGATAGTATGGATAGTACTTATGGTGCTTTACATATTTTGAAAAGTCAAAGTATATAAAAAAGAAAATGCCTGATGATGTTTTAGAAGTTAATGAAGAACTTCCAGGACCAAAATATCTGGTACACTTGATAACAATAGCCTACTTTGCACCACTCCAAATAATTTGAAAGTCTATGTCATAATGATAATAAAATATAATGTGTCAAGAGAGGTTATAAAAAATCTGTTAGTAAACAATATTCTCATCATTTAATTTGGACGTGCCAGCTCTGCTGTGTGCCAGTAGCATATTCCTAAGGAAAAGCACTTGAGACCTTTCTCTACATTCCTTACTATTTTTTCCAGGTAGCTTTTTACTTCAGTCACAAAGTCTCTGAAAAATATAGTCCCTGTGAATTATCTGGCAATTTGTACTCCACAATTTGTTACTTTTTTTTTTCATTTAATAGAGGGATCACTTGCACACAGAGACTTTCTCACAAACAGGTTACTCTCAAAAAGAACCTTTTCCTGATCTCTTAAAGTATGAGAGCGTATTTCCATAAACCACTGTCTGACATGAATAAAACAAAGCAGGCTCTGAGTTCTATGAAGTTAAACACGCTAACCAAACTAAAGGCAGTGTCTAGTGCATGCTCTTAATAGGCAGCTCCAGAGCAGAGGTCAAAAAGTAGTATGAGGAGGAATCAAAGGAATTCATCACAGTTAATCCAAAATAAATCAATCCTTTCCTAGTGCTCACCATGGCTGAAGACCTATTTCTTGGTTACAACACTCGAGACAATCCAGGAAACACCGGCATACATGAGAAACAAGCAAAACTTTGGTTCCTATAGGTGTGGCTAAGTCAGTCATCACGAAAATGGAAGACAGGGTATAAGAAAACTTTTCTTTTTTCTGCAATTATACAGTCACAGTTATGGATGATTCTGTACCAATGCCTGGTTTATTCATCTAAAGATAAGGCCAGAATACTTAATTAAGTACTAATTAACTTCCTTCTCTCCTTCTCAGCTTTATTCCTTTTTAAAATGAAATATAATTGAACACAGATGCAGTGGTCATTTTATGCATTACCTTTGAATTATAAATATTTGATTACAGGGTCACAGATTTCAATAGTGCGTTTATCTGCAAAGTATATGCTTTTAATGTACTAGTTACATAATGCCTCACTTCTGAAAAAAAGATTTTGTCATGATTAGTGGTTCTACTGATTATTTAATTTAACACAGATTCCAAACCTCATATTCTCCTTATTCAGTACATCTTTGGAAGATGTTCTGGAGATGCTTAGTTTTGTTATCAGTGGTATAACCAATCTTTTATAACCCAAGAGGATACAGAATAAAAGAGTCTGTGAACATAAGCTAATAAAAATTTGAAATGTGAAGAAATAGGGTGAAGCCCTCATCATTTTAATGGTAGCTATAGATGCTCTGGACAATGTCTGAAATAGGTACAAATCTCTCTCCATCCATTATCCACTACTTTGTTCAACACTCCATGAACATTCCTCCTGATTCTTTTATGAAATTGGATAGTGATTTTTCTTATTAAAATGAAGCAATCCATCAAATTGGTTGCTATAGGAAATTTTATAATTAAGTATTTTCCAGCCTGTCACTGACATCATGTTTTCCAGTAAGGTTTTAAAAAAATCTTTGGGTCTCTGAATAGTCAGATTTATCTTCTGTTCTGTAAATTTCACTGACTTTAGTATCCCTCCTTCAGTCCATTGAAGAAGAATTGGCATCTGGTAGGTATCAGTGCCTTTTACCAATTACAAATATTATTCTTATATTACTCTGGAAGGATTTTCATCAGGATTGCAGTTGTTCTTGTGAGCTGTGAGCCTCTCACATCTAATCACAAACCTCAGAAGGAAAAGCAAAATCATATTTAAAAAAATACAGAAGAGGCACTGTTGTAAAGTAAGGGGAAGATAAGGGATATTATTATCATTATTATTATTATTACTGCTATAATTATTATTATTATTTTTCACAGCACAGTGCAAATGTTTATTATGAAAGGAGCCCTTTCAGATCAACCAGCCACGCAGGAGACTGAGAGAAGGAACAGCCTCGCTGCAAGAGCAGCTAATGATGCAGTTGAAGTGCTGCAATGAGGCACCAGGCACACGGAAATCCCTCATAGGTACCTGAGGAGAGGAAGCTGAGGCTGATGAAGAGTTGCGTTGCACAGGATTGAATGATGGGGATCCAGACTTCAGACCCATCAGATCTCACTGTCAGTCATAGCCAGGCCCAGCAGGTGCCTGTGCCTCTTCTTCCAGGGTCTCCATCAGCATATGGCGTCAAGGGGTCCTCACATGACTTTCATATACTTTCCCACAGCATGTGGTATTTCCCCACCTAGGCAAGCTGCAAATAAACGCAGGAAAACAAGAAAGCACAACAAGCAAAAAAACACAGCTAGATTTTAGTCTGCTCAATGGAAAAGCCAAGGTCTCTGTTGAGTTTTTGCTCTGCCTTCGGAGCTTTGTATACCATTGTACAAAATATCGTTTGCACGTCATTAAAATTTGAGCTTCTCCTTAGCTAATGCTTATAAGAGAGATTAATGGGATTCATAGAACTTCTACAGTATTAGTACAGAACTGGTGGAGTCCAGCTGTGTCAGCGGGTTTTGCCTTAAGAGTACCACTAAGCAGCAGAGAAGAACTGCACGAGTTCTGAATTTTTCTGCAGTTCAGAATGAATAGGCAACCATCACCACCGCCAGCAAGACATTGGCAATAAGTCTCATTATTCAAAAAAAAATGCAATATAAATGAGTTCATCAAATGATGTCAGTCACCAGAACCACATCAGCTGAGCTACAGTTATAGAAGCTGCAAATTAACTGGGCTCTACTACATAAAGTATTTCAAGAGGCAAATTCAGTACACACTGATCATAAGAGACATGTCCTTATTCATGTGTTACAATTCCCTAAATATAAAAACTAAGTTGCTGTAAAACATCTAAACCCCTTTTAAAAAATGTATCACTATGCATTCTTCCATGCTTAACTGCACAAACATGCCATTTCAATCTACATAAAAAAACAACCTGTTAATTTTTTTCAACATGAAAGGTGAAAGAAGAATTCTCTGCCTATCTGCATGCAGAATTCAGTCTCCAGGTAATTATTTATTTTATCAGAAGTGTGACTGCTTTTATGAAACATATCTATGCCATCTGTTTCTGAAACATACTTCTAAATAGCTGATTTTTGGCTCTTTTAAGTACAGAAGGGAAAAAAACAGAGCAATGCTGGGACTAGATCATTCAATGGTCACCCAAATTCCCAAAGAAGTTTACAGCTTTCTGAAATTTTACCACATTCCTCATGCTGAGATATGAGAGCATTATCATTTTGGATATTTATGCTAGTAAGGATAAATTTTACACATTGGAAAAGCTTAATATTGTATGGGAACATGCACTATAATAGCATAGATTACCTTTTGCTTTTTTAATAACAAAGTATAAAACTTTAGCTGTAGCTGTACAGTGCAATATAATGCCATGTGGTCAAGGTATTAGTGTACAAATGGCATAACAATGCAGATAATGACAAATTACAGGTTATTAGCTGCTCACTGACTGGAAAAAGGCAAAGAAAGTCTATTAATTAAAACCACTGAAGGTTCAAAGGGAGGAAAGATGGAAAAAAAATAAATAAGTCAATAGATAGATAATGTCCAGAGGCGCATTGATGTAATTCTTCTGTGCTGCTAAAGAGAAAACTCAGTCTTTGGGCAGGAGAGTCCATTAAGTGATATGACCTGATTAGGCCTATTAATGTGGCTAGCTGCCTTATTAAGACAAATGAAAGGCAGAGAAGCCAGCAGTGAACAGTATTACCAACCAGACCCACCTGCACAGGGCCACTACCTTATTTCTGTTTACACTGCATGACTTTTAGCCAAATGTCAAAGCTCAAGGGAGACAGTCCAGCAAGGGATGGGATTGCAGTTTGAGATGAAAAGACTGGGAAGGGGGGGAATTTCCCCTCATTTGCCAGGGGAATTATAAACAAACACAAACTTTGTTCATAAAGGAATTACTTCTTTTCCCTATCTCAGGTAGTTTAATACTTAATTACCTGGTAGTAAGAAGAAATATTTTTCAAAATTACAGTTCTTATCTTGTAGTGTGAAAGGCGTGTCAGAACAATTGCTGCATTTATTATGCAGTAAACCAATATTTGAAAAAGATTTTTTTTTGAATAAAGTTATAGAAATAAGTGGAGGAAAATGTACTTCCCCGTGCTAGGAAAGGGAAACAATAACAATATAGAAAAGATACAACAGCTTAATTTCTTGAATGAATGATGCACTAAGTAAAAGCAAATATTTAAAACATGTTGCAAATATTACATGAATTTTCATAACAACTCATAAAGACTCTTTCCCAAACCTAAAAAGTAACCAACAAATCACAAGCTTCATTGCTGTTAGCTCATTCCTCAAAAACAACAGAGAAAACTTATAGGTAGTAGATGGTGACTATACTCCTGTCCCATGGCAACTAGCTTAAGCATTTACAAGTTTCTAACAAAGACCTTCTGCTCTTTGCAAATAGATAACTATTGATTTGATTCATACTTGGTATAGGAACTATTTAGTGAACATCACGTATATTTACTTAAAGGCAAATGCAGCTGAAAATGTTGAAGGCATACCTGCAGATTAGGAAGAGTGTCCCTCATGGATAAGATATGATAGAAATGAAATGGTTAAACAGCAGATGTTATTTGTCAGCCGGAATTTCAAACATAGCTGATCACAAGGCCAGCACCTAAATCTGTATCTGTGCAGATACAGCATTGTAAACATTTCAAAGAGAATAATCCCATGTGAAAACAGCCACATAGTAATTGAGTCAATTTAAGAGGAGATAAGATATTATCATTCACATAGATTTTAAGGGCACTGTAGGCATAGCAAGGTACTTACTGGGATCAGGATTTCAGAAATATACTCTTGTTTCATACTTCCTTACTCAGAAATCTACTTTCCGTATGTTGAACATGTATAGCTATGCCTTACATTTGAATAACCATAAAACTATATATTCAGAATCAGGGGTTCTGTCCAGCTCCTCCAAATGGAAAAGTGGACTCTGTCTACTCATATTAGTGACGTATGTGAAACCAGTCAGATTCTTGCAGACTCCCACAGTCAGACATGGAGTCCCTGGAGCTGCAAAGGTCTATTTTCCTGTACAGCTGAGGCACAGTAGATAGATAAATACATTTCTCATCTAAGCGGACTGTCTCTGTGTAACACAGCAGTGTATTGAGACATGCACTCAGTTGCAGGGGGGTTTGTGTAGCATCATACGGGTGCTTCTCAGAAGACCTAATTATTCTGCTTCTGGTTCTAGCATGACTTGGCTATTCTGGTGGGTCTTACCACATATTTCTGGCCCTGAGCAGGTCTCATGCTTTACCCATGTCATTCTTGTAAGGGAAGTCTGGGTAAAACAACAGGGAGAGGAGAAAATATGGACAAAATACAGATAAAATCAAAGACAAAGGGAAAAAAATGGTCAAGTATGGAGAGATAGAAAAGGAAAGGTGAAGAAATGAAATATGAAATAATATGGAATATTGTGACTTAGCTGGTGCAGCCGTGAATTAGGGGAATACATTGAGTGACTGGATTAATGTTTTAAATGTTCATTGCTCAGGCATGATAGACAAAGAAATAAGATGAGTAATCTTATTTCTTTCTAATTTCTATTTCTAATCTGCATGAAGATCTAAAATACAGAAGGAAGTAAGTTTTCTGAAAGGCTCTGGGGAAGATTTCTCCCTCAACAGGGATGTATCTGATCTAGAGTGAAAAAGGGTCTTAGAGAGATGAGAGTTTCTTTGAGAAACATTGTTAAGGGCATAGATTTAAAACACCTATTTTGGAAGAAAAAAAGAAGCCATAATGAGGGACCAACCTGGCCATTATCTTAAGATTTTCAGAAAGCTCAAACGCAGACAGCAGGCAGAAAGCGGATAATGACCACTACTAAGAATAGATTCAAAGTGCAGCATGAGGGACAAAAATAAAAGTAACTTCTTCACACTCTGCACGGTATTCTGCCTCGTGTTGTCTATCACAACTTTACAAACAGCCATCTGCAGGTCTTAAGCCCTTCTTTCCCCCCTGTACTTTATTCATTGACCATTTTTTTATTGTAGACACCATGTAGCTGACCTGCATTGTCTTCAGGAAGGGATGACTTGACAAACTGCAAATCACTGTATGAGGTTTCTTTCAATTAACGCCTTGTCTGGCTTTTTCTCTCTGAATTTTCGTTAGGAGGCTTTAATATGGATTACTCTTTAACTGAAATACAGACTCATTCACCTATTTCATTTCCATTCCTGTATTAAAAATCAATAAACCGTCTAGTGCTAGTATATAAGTTTATAAAATATGTAAGTACAAGAACATAAATGAGAAATATGTAATTCATACAAAGGAAGGAGAAATATTGAAACCTTTTAAAAATAGATCAGCTTTAGCTCTGATGATTGATTGTTTTCAGTATTTAGTTATTCAAGGAGTTGGGTAATTGCCAACATCGCATAACAAATACCTGGGTGACCACCTAATAAACTCTAAATCTTGAAATCAATGCCAAGCAAAGGTCCACTGTCTAATCAAGCCGACTAAAGGATTTTAAAGCTTCCAGATACTTTCAAAGGCACAGGAGGCCAGCAAGTGCACAGAAACACAGAGTTTCATCTCTGTTGGTAAAATGAGCTAAAACACTTCCATCTTTAGTAAACCCATTAGTGCAAAATTAAGTGCTGTTTCAGCATAGAAACAGGATTTAAGGAGCTGCAACTTTTAGCAAGTATATGTCTAGCTGATATAAAATCAGTTCACAGAACCAAAAATTAATACAGTAGAACAGCTAATTTTCTTTTCAGACTGGGCTGTACAAATCTGTAAAATTAATTATTTTATCATCAGAAATTGACTGCTTTTTTACTCTTTAAACCAGTGGATTTATAGTTTATGGCTATATCTTCCAGGATCTATGATATGTGATTTTTGTTAAAAGAATTGTTTAAGGAGTCAAGGGAGTTTTAAACTTCTGAAGCATGTTAATTCATCTTTTTTTATACAGGTCTAGATGGATAATTAGGATATTTCTTTCTAGTCTACTCTTTTCTTTAGACACATTTTATATACATAAAGATGGACAAAATAGACAAAAAAGTCAAAAAGTGAAAAAAAACCCTAATTATACTTCCAGAACACCAGTTTAAAAGCAAATTATTATCACATCAAGGTGTAGAGTGGGCGTACTGTCAACACACTGAGATTAAGAGTATTACATAGGAATGTGAAGCAGAAAAGAATTTCAGGTTTTCTATCTGGATGCACCTAGCCATCCTAATGTCATGCTGTTGATCAGAGCTAGACACCTATTCATCCAGAGCAGAGGCTGTTCACACTCAACAAGTGAGATGGCATTGAACATGGGAATCCTCTCTGACCTGCCAAACCGATGGAATCTGAACTCTTACAATGGTCAATGTTTTTCAAGGAATTCACTTTGGACTATCCATAATTGAATGATTTCATTCCTTTGATGGCTGTGTAAACAGGCATGAGATGCTGATACCCAGCAGTTCATCCCCATGACATCCCAATCTTTGGTCTCAGTCTCCATTTCTCCACCCTGGACAGTGAGTTGTCTGTGTAAGGATGGAGCAGGTGAAGATGCTACTGCCTAACTTTAGAGTTTTGGGGAGGTAAAATGCTGGTATGACAAATGGATACATCTGAGAGATGTTGCACTGCTGTGCACCTCAGATGTGATTTTCTCAAAGTGGTCTTCTCAAGGGTAGTGGAGCAACGCTATGAGTGATGGTCTAAGGAAAAGGATAAATAGTCTACATCATTGTTTGTTTGTTTGTTTTATTTTTCTCCAGCATACCAAAATTGAACTGTCTGAAATCCCTACAAAACTAAATAAAAACTGGTGCATTTTTTTTAAATGGAAGCTAGAGAATTTAGCTTGAAATCTGAATTTCATCACTTGTGGAACCATTTTACTATGCATCGCTGAGCCTTGACAGTGTTAACATATAAAGCCTTTTCCCTTCAGTGCCATACCTGAGTTTTATTCAAAGATGATATTTTTTATTTATGAATCTTGTTCAGGGGGAAAAAATGGACTCTTAATTCAGGCTTCGAATGTGCTGCATGACTACTTAGCTAACACAACTCAGGGGAATTGTAATCTCCATCAACTGAAGCAAAAATGACTGAAACTATCTGAAAAGTGTTACAAGAGCTTTTTTTGAAAGTCTTGATCACTGCTGTGGAAAATGAGAGTTACAGGAGGCAAAGTTTAAAATAGAGTTGAGAAAGAATTTCTAGTTATCTGGAAAAACTCCTATTAGATGTCTTGTCCTTTGCACAAAACTACCTGCAGTTTTATAGGACTTTCTACACAAATAGATTTAAAGCAACCAGAAGATTTTATCATTTACCATGTCTGAATTAAACATAGTGTCTTACAACAAACACCAGTATGAATTGTGATTTATTCAGAAGCCAACCAGGAAGTAAATCAAGCACATTATGTATTATTCAGCATTATTTTTGCAAAACTGCTTTTTCTTTTCCTTTGTAGTCAATATTTTGTCTTGTACAGTGTTTCATCTGTTAAATAACCGTTTTACCAGAACCTATTGGTCTGCTGAAATTCATACTTTTCACTCTGACCCAGCCCCAAACAGTGTGGCATAGACAGACTGAATAAGTAAAAGTAAGTAAGTTGTACATTATTTTCCTGACTGGCAAAATACTGTGTCATGGAAGAGATTCAAAGCTTTTTCAAGTCTGCCATCCTGGGCCCGATAACCACCTAAGCTTTGCTAACAAGCAAGAAACCAGTGGATACAGTCTCTGAGCAAGATCTATTAAGTTGCATCAGCTGCCCTAAAGCTCTTTGCAAAGCAAAAAAAAGTCTAAGCAAGCAGGGCATCATCAGAGCTCGCCGGCTGAGGCACCGGAGGGGGATTCGAGGGCAACTTACCTGGAGCTAAGGATGGAGCGGCCGGGAGCTGGGCAGGGTCCCGCAGGACTGGAGGACTCTCCACTAATGCCCATCCGTGGTGAACAGAGCAGCACTGCTGGCAACTAGGCTGCTGGCACAAGAAATGCACAGGAACACAAGTAATGTAAATCATTATTTGTTTCTGTAAACTTGAAAATTAAACATAAGATTTTTTTAAAGCATTTGAACCTTTAGTGATTTCTTTTTCACTGACTGAAGAAGAATGGGAAAAAAACTGAGAGGTTTTGGAAATGTTTTTCTGTTCTAGGAGAGACAACTCAGAAAATGCAGTAAGATGAAATACAATTTTCTTCCAAATAAGAGTCAAATAATAAATCACATGGGGAGGGAGGAGCCTGGGCTTTTCGCTCGCTCTTTTAGCCAAGAAATAAACCAATGTCTCCTGCTCAACAGACAACTAAGAGCCAGACAACCTGAGCAAGCGCTCCTGTTCCTGGGAGGAATCGTGAGCGAAGGCAGACGCGAGCGGTGCCCGTGACTCCCTCACGCCCGTGCTCCTGCCACGCAGCCTGATGAGCAGTTAACGGCCGTGACGCCTCAGTGTTGCACTGGGGACTTCACCGCGCGCATCATACCAAAAACGGGAAAAAAAAATCCTTCCTCGTCGTTGCGTGTCTGTCAACAGTGTGAACCTGCCGTGGTTGGACACGAGACTACAGAAAAGATTTATTTATAAAGCCCTCTGGGAAGCAGCTGTATTCCAGACAGTATGTGTATATAAACATATAAAAAAGATATCACTCATCACCCTCAGCCACATTAATTTAGACTTGGGGGTCAGCAATATCCTGGTGTTGGTCAGCCCCACGCTACGTCTTTACAGGGCAGAGAGAGAAAACCCACTGTTACCTCTTCTCCTATTGCAACCTTGATTTATAGGCAGCTACCTGCAATTTGGCTCATAAGGACTGGTTGGAATGGGAAATTTATGAATCAGGGAGAGTCAAATATCGCACATATCAGTTGTATTTTGCCTGTATAAAATATTCCAGAGTCCTCTATAAGGCTCATAGGTAATGCAGACCCATCTGTCACAGATGAAACAGAGCTCAGGACTGCTCCTGCCCCAGGCTTTTTGAAAAAAAAAACAAAAATAAATACTTGTAGCAGACGGCACCCTCTGTCATTCCTCCCCCGATGTGCCCCCAGTGCCCTGGGATAGGATGCCGATTCCTGCAGGAGGTCAAGCAGCACCAGGATGGCATCTTGGTCACAAGCAGCAAGTGGTGCCCATGTCCAGCAGTGCTGGGGCAGCGCAGTGAGCCAGCCTCAAATCAAACTGTCCCTTCAGCCCTACAGGTCTTGCAGCAGTGGTTAGCAAAACAAAAAAAGAGACAGACAGACACATAAATATAAACGCTTCTGGCAGAAATCATCAGGCTCCAGTGCCCGTCTAACTGATGGAAAATGAATAACCCAGTCCGCAAGTCGAGATTCCGGAGGTCTTGTTCCATTCTTATAATCTCTCAATAATTTTTCTGCCTTAATAATTTCTCTATAGCAGACAATGTATCATCAAGCAGAGAGCTGCTTTTTCTTTTCGGTGCAGTGCAACAAAAATCCTTGGTTCTATCAAATAAACACAATGGTAAAAATGATGCACTGAAGCTTTTCAGTACAGAATAAGAACTATCATCTGGTTTCAACAAAAGTCTGAGGCATTGTTGTTTTGCTGTGACCTTCTGTTTCTCACTCTTAAGTACTGTTTCTCAATAGTTTCACCTCCTTGTTCCAAGTTATTATTTTTATCATATATTTAAAACAGGACTATATCAGAAGGTGGAGGTGGCTCTGTAAGCAGTAGCCTAGAAGCAGTCTTTCTACTGATTTTACTGTAAAACTAGGTTTCTAAGCAGAATTTTCTAATAGAAGCTTTTAGTTTAATGTCATTCCTACAATATTTTAAATAAAACTATATCAGAATTATTCTTTTAAATGAGCCTTTCTCTTGCTTTTTGTGCAGAAGCAGATTAAATGCTCATACCTTGTATGACTATACTGGCTAGTACATAGGCGTGAGTTCAAGATAATCACTTTGTTAACCAAGGGTTATAACTGTTATGCAATGACATTTGCAGAACTAAAAAAACACCAGAAGAAGTTGATGAATTTTAAATATGAAAAACGATTGCTTCTCTTATCAAGTTAGGGAAGAATGCATACATACAAAAAGACTTTCTTTGATCATTTATAATCCAAGTATGCTGGATTAAATTATATGTATGACTTTTGTTAAAGAAAATGGTGCTTAACGAGAAAAAAAAAAAGTAACCTATTTTTTTGTAGACAATATGAAACAGTACCAGGTAACGTATTTAAAAAGTGGTTCCTTTAAAAAAAGTGTAGATACTGGAAACAAGAATACAAGAGTAACTCTAATGAAACTCCTCATAATATCACAGGTAAGAAGCAAACGTGTTTTGGCAATGTATGCCTTTTCTTATGCACAATATGAATAATGTATTTGCTTATTACTCGGGTGATGTAAAATTTATGTGTTTGTATGCTTAAAATATTAATTTCTATTCTTTCAAATTGTCATATTTTCAAAAGATGTGATAGTTCAATGCACTATTCTCAGTTACCACTTCCAACAATAACAGGAATTAAACTGTCGGTTGGGCTTTGCTTTACAGTTCTTTAAGTTTTAACATAAATAGTTAGCATCGTTAATGTCAAAGTTTTCTTTGAGCTACCCAGATGATAAATAAAACACATAACTAAGCTTCTTACACAGTGTTTTGTCAGCTACAATCTCAAGCATAGTGCAGCTGAACCCCATGAACATGATGACAAGATTAATAGCTGAGAAATATAATGGTTCACATTTTTTATTTCTTTTTAGAATTGATTCTCTGAATCTTTTATGTGGTTGCTCTGTAATTCTCCTCTCTCAGTAATCTAGTTAAGTAATGATTCACATGAGAGCATTTCAAATGTCTTCGGACAGTGGAGACTGAACAGAGGCCAGCAATTCATTGACATCCATTCCATAATTCACTGGAAGTTAAATGGACTCGTGGATTTATTTCCCTGACCGGCGTTACCTACAGATGAACCATGTCAGCTGGGGCAAGTTCATGACTGACATCTGTAAGTGCCAGACTTGAAGGACACAGGCAGGGAGGGAGATAAATGCTGTGGGGCTGGAAATGACCTGGAGGTTCCTACATGTTCCAAGCCATTAGGCAAGAAACACTGGATCCACTTCCAGTCCTATCCACAGATCCATCAGATCACATTCTTGGTATCTCTTTGCCATAAGTCACATTTTTCCACTATCATTTAGACTGCCAAAAAAACCCGCCAAAATTAAGAACTTCAAATAATACTATTACTAGAGGAAATACTTTAATGGTTTTTATAAAGAGCCTGAGCAGGAGGGTGCAGTGCAGCGAGTCTGATGTCTCTACCCAACAAATTGGTAGGAATTATCACCAAAAGAAAATGAAAACAAGTAGATATATGGTTTTATAGAATATGCAATGTAAAAAGTAAATTTAGCCTGTGTATAAGGCTATACTAATCAAATTCCTTGAAGAAAACATCAGCAAGCCTTTAGATTTATGTACTGGGGTTTCCAGAAAGCTTTCTAAAAGGTTCTTCATGAAACCTGCAATGGTATTTTGAAAAACTAAAAACTGATTAAAAGAACAGAAAGCAAAGTACAGGAATGACTTCACATTTATGTCAGTGTAAGGAGTCCTGTTGGGAATTACACTAGATCTAGGATTGCTCTGTGGTGCCACAGAGAACCCACAGAATCAGGTGAACAGCGAGGTTAAAAAGTTTCCAGATTATTTTGTGAAATAACATAATGGTGAAGAGTTGCAGAGCAATCCCTGCATACTGAATCAATCTGCTAAAATGGTAGAGGAGACCAAAAGAAATGCAAAAGAAATGAACACAGGGAAAAACAACCTGCACCATGCCATGAGCTCAGAATAAATTGTTCAGATAGATACCAAATAAATTCAGGAAGGACATTTTGAGTGTTTCTGCGTACGGCAGCTCAGTGTTCAGCAGTGATCAAAAATAACAGCAAAAATATATAAGATGTTAGGAATTATTAGGAATATTATTAGGAACAAACTGACAATAGAAACCCAAACAGAAAATGCCTTTTTGCTACTTTGGAAACCCAGGTTGTGCCCACATTTCAATTACTGGCTACAAGTCTGGTCTCATCGGTAAACTAGAATAAGAGCAGAGAGACCAAGAAAAATGTTCAAACACAATCCTCTCAGGAGAGTCTAAAAGCTAAGGCGCTTCAATGCAGAAAAGAAATGACTGAGGGGAATATTTAATAAACTATAAAATTAGAAATGATAAAATTAAAACTGCATGCAGGAAATAATCAGGAAAGGGTTTTTACTATTTTTTCACAACAGAAAAACTAGAGACCATCAAACCCGCAAATATCCACAAATCATTCCGGTTACACTGATGCCTGCATGGAAATTAAAATGAGATTTTTTTTTTTCTTACCTGCTAGACTGAGAATTACAGAAAACTTTATACAGGAAGTGGTTTTATGCTCAGGGCCTCTGAGAATTGTACATACATCTGGAGACCAAAACTGGAAGCCCACATCCCTGAAAGAATATTCATTTCCAGCATCAGCTGGAGGATTCTGGCCATTCACCTTCTGTAAAATGGTTCTTCTGAGTATCTGAAATTCCTCCAAACTCTCTAGCCACTGAAATTCAGTAGCCTGCATTGAAGATGCAATAATAGGTTTACATAGGCCCACATTAACATTAAAATTATTTAAAATTACAGAATGGCTAACACAGTCAATGATCCAGAGCCCCTATTTTGCTGCTAGGAGGTTTTCTATTTACACAAAGCCTAAAAATTATATTTTCCTTAAGTTAGATTCAAAAATGAAATTTAAAAATGAAACTTTGTGTTATCTTAATGGATATCACTAAGTCCATGTTCTGTAAGATAACTTTATTTGATAATAAAATCATTTGTTATTTTATTTTATCATTAAATTACAGTATACACAATTACTTTATATATCTGTACTTTAACAGACATATAAAAATAATTGCAATCCTATTTTAGTTACTTCAAATCTCCCCTAAGAAGACAGTTTGTGCTATTAATCAACAGTTTGAAAGTCATTAATTTTATGATGCAATAGCTTCCATCAGAAAAGTCTTCAAAACCAACACCTTTCATTTATTTGATTTGTTTTAAATGCAATTATTATTATGTAACTATGGGAGCTTTGAATTTTGAAATGTTCACATATATTAAAAAGCTACAAAAGTATAACGAGATTGAAAAACAAAAATATTTGAAATCACCACAATAATACACCTTTTTCTTTGTTGCTTTATCTGAAGATGACTTTTCCCTCAAGATGGACATTTGTATGATGGGGAAAAAAAAATCTTTCTTCTAAGTAAGTAACACTCTGGAAACATGCATTTCATCTGACCTACCAAGGCTTTCTGTCCTTACTGGATTTCTTAGTTTTTACAGTTTCAGGACACTTTTTTCTTACTTTAGGAATAAAGAAGGCGCTTCTTTGAATTTTTGAATTTTGCTAACAGCTTTCATCCTAGGTGCTTAGAGCACTTTTAATATACATGGCCTTTCAATACTGGAAACTAGAGGCAAGCTCCTAAATCACCTACTTTTAAGATTACTGGTAATTAGTAGAACTCACCTGTGGGTTTAGCACCTTTCTGCTTAGTGCCTCCTTTACAACGTGCCCCAAAATGTGGATTGTTTCAAGTCTAGCTGAGCATGTTGGACTAATTAGTCAGACACTTGAAGAAGTTACTTGCTAATTGGCATATATTTGGGTATTTGCTCACAGACGGACTGCATCTATGGCATGGATGGGAAAGGAGGACTTGTTTACGGCTGAATCAACTTTGTTTTCATTGCGCACAGTTTCAATTTATAATATTGAGTTCAAGGAATAAGATTTCTTCTACAGTAACTTTTTTTACTAGTGGAATATTTGGCCCTGCTATTATCTCGGTGGTGACACAAAGCATTGTCTTACCAGTAAGAGAACTTCAGTTTCTGGTTCCCTTATGGACAGTCTTCTTCCCTATTTGGATTTGGAACTTGCCCTTTATCATGTTTCAGAAACTGCATCAGGATTTTTGCTCACCCGCACATTTTCTATTACAAATATCTAGGAAGATTAAATCATCCAGAGGCATCAAGTTACTCGCTCCAGTCATTTGTCCCATTTTCCTCGCAAATATTTCAACCTTATCTTACTCCTGGTTAGGCTGTCTCGAGGACTTTGAAATGTATTCTCCATAATCCCTATTTCCATTCATGCTTTGTCTGTCACATCAGCAGGGTGATGACTTCGTTCAGCCTCATGTCGACACTAAGCTTTCTCAGCTGGCTATTCAGCACCAGCAAACTGGGATCCCGAGATTCCAGAGATTTTTATAGGGGATATTGCCTGACTAATAATTTTTAACCTGTTCCCTCAATGAGAAAACCATTCCTATTTGGTACTCTCTAGAGCACCTAAAAGTGATGTTCACTGAGCAGCATCCTGAGCTTTTTTTTTTTTTTTCTAAAGTAGACCTATAATTGTTCTGTATTATCTGTAAATACAGAAGAACAGTTAATGGTGCTTTGGTTAAAAAACATTTCACCATTTGCCCTGTTTTTTACATGGCTAATATTCTGCCATTTTTCTTTTCTGGGATTTTTAAATGTGAACTATCTTGACTCGGATTCTACTTAAGAAAAAAATGGAAACAACATTGCTAAACTATAATTGCAGGAAGGTAGGAGAGATTTTTGGAAGCATTTTACAGAATATGAAACAGACAATAAAATAGAGCTACATTCAATAGTCAGGCACTGCAAGTTTACTTTGATCAAATCTGTAGAAAGATTTATTCAGATTTTGATGGCTAGCACAGCATGACGATGACCCATTCCAACCTGGAAATGTCACCAGGGATGTAAGGATGGAAGCTGGAAAAGGTTTGCAGTGCTGAATACAGACGGGCACAGCAGCAATCAGATTACCAGATTTATCTGTTTACTTACCAGATTCTAAGGTCAAACAAAAAACTCAAAAATATATTCAGGAGCACATATGAATATGTGATTAAAATGAGTGGTGCTCTCTTCAACACTGTCATTTTGCAGGTTTCCTGTGCCATCACTGAAGTGAAATTACAATTTCACATTAAAAATCAGTCATTTGATGCTAATCATATTTGCACTGCTCATTTCCATTTCAGAGGTGAGCTACAGAGCTTGAAGTAAAATGCCTAATATTTCCTATGAACTTTTTTAACCAAAAAATTTACCATCATACTTTTATTAAAGGGTATATGAAGAGTGCGATGTTCATCAGCAAACATCTCTCTCTCCTAGGAGCACACAGGGGCAGACTGCACCGACAGCAGCAAACCATACAAGATGCAAAGAGACAGATTGACCAGCATAACCTCTCACATTCAGCACGAAACCCTTCCGGTAGTGCTAAAGTCTGGCATAAAACACCTTGCAAACAAGGAAACGCTTTTCACTTTCAGGGGGCAAAAGTATTCCTTTCCATAGTAAGGCATCATTACAGCCTCTTTGCTGCTTTCGGAAGCGTGTAAAACTCCGCAAGACAGCAAGCATTTCATCCACACCTTTAAACTGGGATGTTTCTATCTGACCCCAGATTTCTCTAAAATGTAACTTGGCAGGACACTGCCTGAATTCAACTGCAAACTGCTGCTGAGCGTCACCTACATGGTAACTAACATGGCCCACATTAAAATTATCATTTTGTTAATGTGGCTGTTGAGGAATGCAATGCAATGCAGAAGATGCAGGTCCAAGGTAGCCAAATAGCTTTCTTCAATCATAGCTTGTGAAAATAAAACAAATATAGAACAAGATGCACAACCTGTGCATTTGTGTTTCATATGTGGTATATATTATTTTAACTTTTTCTCACAGGGTAAACAAAGTGTGAGCAATGCAATATATGAAACTCATCTAATTTGAAATTTGATGAATAAGGAAGGACTCATAAAAGAGTCAGCAGAGGGTTTGGTACATGCATCATCTAACAGAAGCTTTTTCCACTGTCTTGCAGGTTCAGGCCATATTTTGTGGTGACACAAATCAAATGAAAAGAACCAGATTCCCATGAATAGACACACTTTCACCTGCAGCCTATATCTATGTGCAGGTATATTTCCTGCAATGTGTCTTTTTACCTGCAGTCTTTATTAGAGGGACTAAAATTCTGCAACACAGTTGAGTAAAATATAGCTGTTTTTCATTACCAGCTACAATCCAAAACTTCAGGGGAATGAACTAAGTATTTTCAGAATCCGTATGCATGACCAGCAAGCCAAAAGCCTAAGCATACAAATGGGAATCTGCATGTACCTGAGAGACCCAGCAATGAGGCGTATTTACAAATTTCAGAAATTAGCATTAGGTGAATTGTCAGAGAAATATACAGACAAATGAATAGTTTAAAAATATGTTCTTTTTCCATTATAAATTTTATGCATTTCATATTCCATTCCCACTATATATTTTGCCTATTTTATGGTTTTATTATCTTTAATGGGAATGATCATAAAATAATGTAGTATTCAATCACAGAACTTTGCAATAATAATCACAATCTATTACTGAAAATTTTCCTGCATTTCAATGTGTTTTATGAGTTGTAGAGCTTGTCTCTGATCATTTCACCAATATATGCCCTATGGTATTTGCTCTCTCCTCTACTACCGTTCTGCAGCACTTCATCCTTCTTACAACCTCCTTGCCTCTCTTACAGGCCTTCACTTTCTAGTATCGTGTTCATAAATCTTGCCTTTTAATCAGACTAGTAATGTCATTTTCCATGTGGTTGTACAAAGCCCAGGAAAATAGAGTACTAGCCAGTATAAATGATAAATAACAACACAATTTTCAAGCTATCATAGAGGCCAATTTGAATTTCATATTATCATGCATTGTAAAAAGGTAAAGAATTCAGCAGTGATAAATTTCCATTAACAACATTAGCCCAGAGTAAAAACCAAAGATTAGCACACTTGGCAGCAGATAACTCTGATAAGTATTTCTATTTGTCAGAAAGATGAAATATTATTCCTACAGTCCCTCGATATTTTTAGGATAGATTATCTCAATACACTGCTTCAAGCATCAAACACAAAAAAAAGAGGGTTGGTAGGGACAGTAAAAAAACAAAGCAATGTAAAACAAAAGGGAGAATGCAAAGTGAACAATACATAAATCCTGTTTGCAAAATCACTGCACACCACACACCATGAAACACTCATTTGGAAAATAAGAGCAAACATAAACTGAGTGCTAGAATCTTTTAGCATGCTATAAAACAACATAAGATAGAAATATGAGGTAGTGGTTTCAGATCTGCTTAAAGAATCTGAGCTTGTGTTCCACGTGCCAGATGTGAGGGACCAAGCTTACATTGCCTTGGGTTTCTTCCTTTCAGAAAAGAGGGCCTTACACATCCAGATATTATAAGACTGCATTAGTTAACATTTGAAGCACATTTGGCCATTTGGCCTCCCAGCTGAAAAATAACAACAACAAAAAACAAACAAAAAAGGTCTCTGTATAAACCTGTTTCATCAAAGTGTCTGTCTCAGGACAGACAAAATAGGACTGAAGAGATTCCTCATTCATAGAGATAGTCTAAGTGTCAGTTTTGAAAGGTTTTAGAAATATTCAGTAGAAGAAATGGCATGACAATTTCTGATTTGATCCTTTATGGTAACAAAAAAGTTAAAAAAAAAAATAGTTATTACCACCTTCATACATAAGGAATTTGCTTTTCAGAGCTGATAATCCATTCATTTCATGGAGAAGGACTTTTTCCTTTTCTTATCTTTTTTAGTCTTTTTCTCTTTTAATAATTATAGCTGCTCTGCTCGAGATTAAAAAAGATTTTAATCTCTGACTCTCTCTCCTTCAGGTTACCATTTTCCAACTGAAGATTTATCTATCTAGCACAAACCATTGAAACTGGAAATCATGAGTCTCATCAGAAAGAGTAAATCCAAAAAAGCTGCAAAAGGCATAAATCCTGAGCTGCTTTATACTTCTCTTTGAGAAATCCAAATAGAGTCTTCATATCATAACCAAGATGTACCTATTTTCAAAAACCTTTGCATTTCAAGTATTGTTTTTAATCAACAGGCCTAAAGGAAAAAAAAAAAAAAAAAGACTGCTTAGTAATTTTAACTTTTCAGCCACTAACAGCATTTGTTTTTTGCCCCACCTGAATACGTCTGTGAAAACAGGCTGTTCGTTGTGCCTTAGACTGAAAGGGCTGAAATTTACTTCAGTTACCTTTTTCCTCAACCCATTCCAAACAGTTTGAGAAAGAATCACTTTTGAATATGGAGTATAGCCATTAACTCAGATAATAACAGCATATGGTCTTCCTAATAAAATCAAGAGCAATCATCTAACCTGTTTCAAAATCAGTGATTTGTCAGGTGAAGGGTACGCCACGCACCTAGCTGGCTGCAGGGGCTGCGTGCCCTACAACCCTCGAGGAGTCTTCATCCCAATGAGCCTTCCTTCTTTTGAAAGTTGCTTTGTGGGTCAATGTTTCTGCTGTTACCGACTGCCCAGACTATAATATGCTCTCATGCACGTATTTCCAAAGCTAAAAATGCAAATTTAGAGGCAGCTGGTGTAGAAAGACTGTTTGCTGGCTCTTCAGGGCTTTCTGTTGGCTCGTTAAAGGTTGAGACGTGTGAGAGATTTGCAAAGTTATACTAAGGTGTTACAGACTGTCATGAAAGCCATAGAAAAGGTCCAGAAAAACTCATAAGCAAAGTCTTCTAGCTTTGGAATACTTTTTATACCTAAATATGAATAATACATTTATTTATATTTCATGCCAGCTATGGAAAGGACTAGAATGGATTGCAGTAACATTTAACAATAACATAAGATGACAAAATCTATATATAATAGGCTAAAAAAAATGTTTAGCTTTCCCAAGACATGGAAAATAATCAAACATCTTTATGAACATTCTTTAGAAAGTTAAAACTCCCCAAATTAGGCCCAAAGCAAACATCAAGGGAGGGTTTCTCCCTTGAACCTGCATTCAGATTCAGGCTGTCAGGATTTGTCTTGCAGCTGAGTGATGTCTTGTCACGAGCAGCTCTGCTTGGGCTGTGCAGAGGCACATGTGAGAACTGCAGAGCACAGCCGTATCCAATCTGTGCTGGCCTGCAGGCAATAAAGCCGAGCAAGCACCGTATTATAACAAAATCATATTTTCTTTTCCTGAGAGCTTTAGCTTTATTTTTTGGATTCTGTCAGCCTGGGAAAGAGCAACAGGCAACATGCTGCTTGAGAGCGGCAGTACTGGGATTTTCTAAGATGCTGGTAAAGCCTGTTCATCCATGTGAGGAAGGAGGAGTTGGTCATGTCCACAGGTACTGCGCGCGAATGCCCACGCCTGGATCTCCTCTTCTGCTCTGGGTCAAGCTTGGGTAACAACCCAGGCTGTTACCACCAATCTGGACCCACTGACGTGCAATTCCCTAACTCACTCACTCATGTGGGTAATGCATTCACCCTAAACTGCTGTATTTCAGATTCAGTAGTTGTCACCAGGGCAAGTAATGAACCATTCAGCAGTCTGTTGCAGAGCATCTCTTCTTGTCTCTCTCCCTACCCATCTGCAGTTATAATCACGGAAGACTCTTGGAAACAGTGACACATCTGAGGGAATATGTCAGGCAGTAAAATCTGCTTAAAGTCACCACACTGTTTCTGACATTGACCTCATTAATGCTGCTATATCACATCTCATTCTTACCGTGCCTTTATGTGGTTATTGGTTATATGGATTCCTTTGGTGAGTAAAAATACAGTCACGAGGAGAAAATAACCCGTTGCTCCAGTTGTGATGAGGAATACAACAACCCATCACCATAGCAAACAGCATATTTTATTTGAAAAATACGAATAGAAGATTTTGTCCCTTTTGTTTATTAAAAGGAAATGTAACAATTTCTAACAGTAACACTTGCATAAGGAGGTATTTGTAACCCAATTTAATAGAATATTACATACTTTACATTACTCTCTCATTAAAAATATATATATTTTTGGAGACTTTGGAAAAATAAGGATGGCCCAATACTTGCAACACTGCTCCTAACGTTCCTTAGAATGCACTGTGCTATTTAGATGCACTGCAAGTACAAGGTCTTAGCACTTTATAATCCATAAAGTTCCCCTAGGCATTACAATTTCATGCGCTCCTCTGTATTTATAACATATCATTTATTATCCTTTGAATGACACTAGGAGTTTGATTAACTGCAGACTGATCCAATATTTAGTTTTTTTTTCTAAATTTTACAAAGCTGAAGATCACAGAAATGTCATAACTTCTTTAAAATGCCAATGAGAATATTTTCACATAGAAATTTTCTTATAGGATTTGCAACTTAAAACAACTGCATAAAATAGAATTTGAAAATAAGAATGTTTACAGTTATTTTCATTTTCCAAGAAGAAATGTAAAAAATAAAGTGCATAAAAGTGAAATTATGTTCAACATTTACACAGTTTTCTGTATGTAAGTAATACATAGCAATGCTGATAAACAACTTGATTTGTTTTCAATGTATGGATCTTAATCTAATAGCACTGGAAATCAAGCTCTTCATTGACTTTTAGGGGTATCATTTTTTTGGGATTTTTTTTTAGATTCCCAATATACCTTTACTTTTCATTTTTACAAAGATCATTTTCTCAGAGGACTTGTCAAGATTGTAACATACCATGTGCCCTTGCCATTGCAAGAAAGAGGGCTTGTTTGAGGTATTGTGAGTAATTAATTAGGTGTAAATGTATTATTAGTTAATTGGTTGTTGTAGAAATAATACTGTAAATTAGAAAGCCCTTAAGCATCCCTTCTATGTGACATTTAACTTTATTCACCATCTTCTAGTTTAAGTAAAACTGGCAGTTTTCAGCATTTAGTTGGTAAGTGCCAACAGGATTACTATAGAGGCTAAGAGAAAAATATTAGAGAATGTGAGAATACAGAAGACTCATGAAAACTTTTAGCAAAGTCCATACAGTCAGGCTTAACCATAAACTAGAAACAATTTTCCCACAATACTTTCACTGAATGTACACTTTTTTTGAATCGACAGCGCAACAAAACGATCGTGGCTGCCATGAAACACAGTGCTAGTTATGCTTAATCAATGTTGACATAGAAATTCTTAAGAATAGCTCAGATTTGCTTCTAGGACAAGAAGGAACAAAGGAAAACTTTGTGGGATCGGGGCAAGAATCTGCAAACCTGTTGTTCTGCAAGGTGAAGCCATTTGTCGTGGCCCTGAAGATTTAGTATTCTGGTATTGGTCATGCAAACAACACGGCACTGTGATGCGCAGCTGAGTAAGAGACAGTAGGCACAGCAAGCATGCAGATATCTATTGTGACAGGGAAGCCCTGCTGCTAACGCCGTGGGTAGGACGTATCAAACAGGACGGACCACGGCATGAGCGACATAGGGTCTCGGCAGTGACGCAGACTGCCCGGGCCGTGCGCCCGATACTCGTGCTGGCAGCAGCTAAGGGAGAGGGAAGCGACAGGCGAGGAAAGGGGCACCCTTATTTCTATGAAATATGACCTCCCCTTTCCTCATTAACTTAATCAGAACGTGAGCCTAAGAAGTGAGCATTGGCTTTGTCACTGCACTTCCCTTCTGGCTGTAAACCTGAATGCTCTGTGATGCAAACAAAAAGCAGATAATGTCTGAAATACTGCTTGAAGCAAAAATGCAGTTGATTTTACTTATTTGGGTGTAGGAGTGGGGCAAGAGACATAAATGTAACTAGCGTCTGGGTCTCCAAACAATAATATGGATGCAGTTTCATCATATGCAGTACAAAGTATGAGGGCCGATGGTATCACAAAAGTTGCAATTGTCAACACTTTCATATCGTCACTATATTCATACTGCATAAAAATTGAGATGTTGGCCTAAAGCAAGTGTGAACTAAAGGAGAAGGAAATTTCTCCTCAACACTATTAGTTGCTTCATTTGGGACAGAACACACTAATTCTACCCCAAAAAACATTCACATACATTCACCATTCTCAGTTTGTGCGAAACTCTCACTATATTAATAGATGCTTCTCTGTTAAACCTTCCTCTATAATAAGAATATCTCCTTAAATGCATTCCTAGGAAGATTTGTCTTTCTGTTAATTCAAAAAGAGACAGAACAGCACAGACTACTAAGATACCTTCACATCAGAAGAGGAACACTTCAGGGCCTGGGACTTTATCCCTCTAAACTGTCTTAAATAAAGGTTTGGATGACAACAGAAAAGGAAACATTAACATTTTCAAATGTCAAAGTTCCCACAGTTTGTAATTCATTTGTTATTACTTTATGCTACATAAATGTTTTGCACAAATTTGTTTCATTTGCAAACAAACAAACAAACAAAAACACTGAAAAAACAGCGCGGTACAAAAACATCCTGCAAGTACAGTCCCACAAATACTTTTTTTAGAATTTGAAACATTTATTTCAAAGCTACCTGCTTCTTTTCAGCAAGCTCTGTAAACTGAAAGAAATCAACAAAATCACAGAGTTCTTAAAAATAAAAATCCTCAAAGCAAGATTCATTTCATATGGGTTGATGAAACATTCTAGATGTGTCTTGTACCTGCCTCTGGTCCCTACCCTCTATAGTAAAGAAGGAAAGGCTAAATAAAATTTTGGTTAATTTGTGTGGCCCACTATAGGTCAGATCCTGACTTGAGAAAGCAGCACTCCTTTCTCTTCTAAGCTGAAGGAAAGCAACACCCTAATGAATGCAAATGCTAAGAAATTACTAAACAGAACAGATCAGTAATGGCACTTCTACATTCAATTTTTCCTCTCTCAACTGATTTAAAATACATTCCTGTTCCCATAATGTTTGAAATAGAGAGGGAGAAAAAAGCTTGCTTAGAGAGAAATTATATTAGGAGAAATTAATAGAACTAAATCAAATTAACTTAAAATTAAAAAGCAACATCTTCTTAAATTGCTAGTCGTTTCAATCATCTCTATTCCAGTATCTCACCAGCAGCTCTATTTTGCTTTTAGTCACACATGGAAATAGGGACATTAGGATTATGAACTCTTGATCATCAATTAACTGTGGTAGCTTCTGGATTCAAAGCAGCAAAAGACTTCAAAAGCATCGTCTATTGACCTAAGTGAAGCACAGTGAAGCAAGCAACTGCATAGTTAAACGGTGCTGCCATTGCTGTTCTTACAGAGAGAGCCCGTGCTTCGTGTGCCTCGCCGCACAAAGGCTCTTTCAGACCCATGCCGTTTAGATGAATGGTATTGCTGTGAAAGGACAGAAAGGAAAAGCACACACACTGGACACAACAGTTCCTCCAGCACTAAGGAACAGAGCAGCTCTGGGACCGTGAGATGGAGCCATGTTTTCTCAGACAGCTATTTACGTCCTTGCTCCATTTGCTAGATAGGCAGGAAAAGATGATGAAGAATATAATGAAAAGACATATTCTCAGTGCAACCTGAAAATTCAGTAAGATCAAACTGATGTAAATAAGGGCCTATATCAACGGGCTGTTTATTTGAGAGGACATTTGTAATATATCCCTTCTGTAAAGGAACAGACTGCTAGGACTTCTCACACTGGCAGCGTGGCTACTACATATTGGAATCAAACAAGGCCTAGAGAACAGCTAGAAATGCAAAGTCACAACCATCCGCAACAGGTTTGCCTTTCCTTGAGCTACCTTCCTAAACCGGCATGGCCACAGGCTTACTGCAGTAGCTCTGGGATGTTAAGTATATTGCAATAAACATGTCATTGCTTGGCTTACTTTAGGTATTGTTACGGTTACGGCACCATGGACTTTATTGAGCAATTAAAAAATATACACAAGGGACAATAGCTTATTTTTTCTGTATTTTTCAAAATTTGACTTTCTTCCAATTGAAGAACCCAGTTTCAAATATGAAAAGGGCACTTGTTTCTACAGTAACTGTGTACAACTTGCTCAGTTCCAAGTACTGGATTCATTTATTGTTACTGGTGCTGTTCTTGTGTCTCCAGCTGCTGAGGAACCTCTCTGTTCTTGGAATTACAACTAAGTTGTTCTTTCTGATTCTATTTCCCCGTAGAGTTCAGCCAGCTTCTTAAACTCAGGCCCCCAGTCTCCAAGGTAATTATAATCCTGGTCAGAGTGTGTTGTGGCTGAATCCAGGGAGCTGATGGAGCCAGCTTCTGATCTATGACCCTCATAGGCGTAAGTCTGTAGGGAGTCATACGGAGGCACGCTGGGGTCCATATCTGCCTCTGCCAGTCTCTGTTTAATGAATTCCTGAACATCTATACTGTCAAGGCTTGAAGAGGGGTGATGCCTGGGTACGTGCTTCACTTCAGGACGAATATCTCGCCGATATTTTAGCTCCTCAGCAGCTGAGGGGTTTCGCAGTGCTGTGATGTCAAATGCTTCGGTGTCTTCTTCTCCACCACCCTCATCATCGTACGTGACGACGTTTTCCCGGACGTCTTCTTCTGAAATGATCAAGGGCTCCTTCTTGCTACGTCTTAGGGTGATGAAAAGGACCACAATTGCTAAAGAGAAAACTGCAGATATTAGATTAGGTTTAAAGTTTGTGTTTGAAGTAAGCAGATACACGTTACAAAAATAACAGATAACAAATCATTAATTTAGAGGTGTAATACTTCCAGGCTAATTTGCTATTCCGGTATTATTATGTTGGCCTTGGACTGCAGTACCATTTGGTTAGGATATGTCTGTAATATCAGATCCCCAGAGTTTTCAAACTTTGCAAGAGCCTAGCTATACCTTTCAGTGAGCAATGCCTTTGTTATGTAATTTGTTCTATGAGGACAGATTACTGCATGCTATGCAAAGCACCCCAAAATCTAAACGGGCACATTTTGCGACAGTATCCTGCCAAAATGCAACAGGTAGGGGCCACACAGTTATGGAGAAAATTAAGAATGCTATAGTGAAGCTGGAAACTTCCATCAGAGCCTGGTCTTCCCAGGGGTCAATAAAAATACTATTTCTTGTTTGTGCTTGCTTTGTAAGAACTGCTGAGGTTTCTTGAGCCAATAATAAAATCCAGAAAATAACCTCATAAGGAATATAAAAGGGGTAAGATGCATTCAGTTAAATGAGAAGACTCAGATTTTTCAGAAACATTGTTAAAAGCTTTCAAAGGTTCACTAAAATCATTATTCCCTTTATATCTGTAAGGCTCATTTTTTCTCTTATGAATGTGAAATATTGTAGGATAAAAGATAAATTATAAACTAAATGTATTGCTGTACATTTTAAAGCACCTTGTAAAAACACAATTCTGAAGTAACCTGTGATGAAAGTAGTCTTTAGAAAGCACAAAGACTTCAGAAAAAAAAACTCTGAATGCCCTGGTATGTGGGTCACAGTGCAAATCCATTATTTCTTGCCACCTTTATTAGAATGCAGAATGGCACATTAATAGTACAGGAATATGTTGCAGCAAGTTGTGGCTCTGCCAAAAACAATATTAATGGGCAACATTCAAATTGACCTGGGCAAAGGAAAAAAAAATCAAGAGAAATGCAATTCCAAGGAAATTTATCTAATGGAGTCATCTTATTAGCTCATATGTCCCTTGCCCCTGGGGATTCTGGTGTGCATTGCTATCAGCTCACCCACAAAGGTAATTAAGAAATGGCTTTTGTACAGTGCTAATGGTACTTCTTACAGCGTAATGTGTTTCAAAAAGCCTTCCTCATCTCCTTTCAATAATTTTTCAAACTGTTCTAGACATAGAATTTGAGTCAGTGTTTTTTTGAAATCTTTCCAAATTACCCAAGAAAGATCTGCAGTGCTAATTACTTGATAACTTCTGAAAAATTATTTCGGGTGGATTCCAGATATCTATGAATCTACTTTAAAGGCATTTTTTCCTATTAATTTTAACACAACCTTTTCCTTCCTGATCACAGCTGTGTGTTTCTAATTACCTCCTACTACCAGGCAGACCTATGGTGCAAAAACACATCATATTAAACATTTCTGCCCTGCCACATTCGGAGGGCTAGAGGAAGGACAGCGGTTCTTAACACTGAATATGGCTTACCCAGAAGAATGACAACACAGAGCAGGATTGCAATCAGAGCTCCCGTGCTCAGGCCAGCAGAGGAGAGGAAAGCTTCGGCATGGCAAGTCCGTACGCGCCCGTCCCTCTCGCAGGCACAGACCCTAATGGTAAGAGTGCTGCTGCTGCTCAGAGGGGGTGTCCCACCATCAGAAATCAAAACTGGGAGGTAATAGACATCTTGAGTCGTTCGACTGTATCTCCTTCGTCTTGTCAGGATACTGGCTGTGTTATCTACAATATCAAAACCAGAATAACATTGTCATAAGGTATTACTGACAGTTTGTTTCTCTCGCAACAGAACCATCAGGTATCTTCAAACTGTGCAGTTCTCATCTGTGGAAATGTGCAATCTAGAATTAAAACCCAGCGGAAAGCCAATGGAGGCTTTGGCCAATGGAGAAAAACAGGAAGGCAGGGGAGAGTAGCTAACATCATGTAAATAAGATCACTTAAGTCATATAAATGTCTTAGGAATCCAAATGAACTTTAAGAAGCATTCTGGGCCAAGTTTGCAAATATTTGAATCCCCAGATGGCAGTGTATGGACACCTGTAAATGGGAATATGTGGTATTCCTCCACAGCGATAACTCTTTTCCATTCTTAGAATAATGTTAAAATGTCTTTACTAAAAGTCAGAGCAAGACTTTTTTTTTTCACTCCTTGTGAGAGGTTTCCTAACTCGAGTGATCTTTCAGAAAATATCTGAAAGGACAGTGGGCAAAATCTCACTCTTTGGGAAGATCAGGATGAAAAGGGTACAGAAGGGAAAAAGAGTAGATATTAGAGGTTCTAAACTGGTGAAAGTTATAGAAAAGCAGGGTCAGGGGCGAGAAAGTGATGTAAAGTTTTGTCACCTTTATGTTACCTACAGGTCCACCTGGCATATATTACAGACAATGAGAATACTAATGTTTAATTCATGTAGAGTGCCACAGCATCCAGTGGCATTAATTTAAGACCAAGGCTGCATAACTATAAAAAATAAGCTGCCACTCATGCTCCTTCAAGAAGCTAAGGGGCATAAAAAGAGTGCAGGGGAAGAAATGCTACAATAATCTAGAGGTATATTATATTGTCATATGCATAACACTTCAGTTTCTTTCTACCACTATGAAAGTACTGACAGTTGTACGAGAGTCCTCAGATAAACAAAACTAGAGGGAGTGAGAATGAGAGGAGAAGTTGCTCAGAGAAGGCAATGGGCACTGGGAACTAGGAAGAGAGTTCTTGGAAAAGAAAGCTTTCCTCTCCTACTACTCCCAGGGGCACAACAACCACATAGATTCCAAACTGCAGAGTTGCTGGTTTTGAATTTTTTAACAAACACCACAGGGGTGATAGGTGCATAAAAACAGTATGTCTGCTGAGTTCTTCTTGTCATTACATATGGAATAGAAATCTTTTCCTTTTTACTTACAACTGTAGTTATAGCATTAAATGCATTTCTCATAACCTGTGGACAAAATGAAGTCCACGGAGCTACATGAAAATCCTGTGCAATATAGCAGGGTGTGCAACTGCAATATAGCAGTGGTACTGATTACTGCCCACGTGTATTCCTCAATTTGCAAAGGAAGAGGGGCTAGCTTTTGTTAAACTGGATGCAAACTGTTTACCCGGTGACAATTCTTTGCATCTTATCTTCTGTCAAACTCTGTGGCAGATTTTAAAGCATTTATATTAATTCATTTCACTCTACATTTTGCTTCTGCCTGTCACCTGAGAGTGGTACTGGGAAAAGCTGATATTATAGCTCCATCAGCACCATACCATAACACAATACATTTGGTAACAGGTTTCACATGAGAGATTTATATGAGATGGGAAGTATTACCCTTGATGAAAATCAGAAAGGAATCATGAGTTGAGCCAAGAAATGCATGTGAAGTTCCACTGCATTCACATTTTGTTAGACTTTATTCTGCCCTTCCTACTTGGAAAACTCCAGTATGGTGAGTTGGTTGGGAACGCAGTAAGTTTTGTTCTTTTCAGTTCCAGTGGGTCCAATATATGATTTTATTCTGCAGTTAGCTCCTGAGGCCCCTTTCTAGCTGTCTATGCTGTCAATGTATATTTTTTAGGACTCAACCTGAACTTCATGGTAGCTTCCTCTTTACAGGCATGACAACAGCCACTTAAAATGACATCTGCATTAACTCATTCCATTTACAGAGCCTTACTAAAACCAAAATGACAGGAATAGATAATTCTATCATCTGAAATGATCTGACAAAAAAATAACATTGTTACATTGTGGAAATGATACTTGCACAGAGGTTATAAAATATTTTCATGGAACACACTCCTCTCCTTGCCAAGCTGACAAATGCTGCACGCACACACACTTCCACCCTTCTCCCCATACAAAATACAAGGGTGTTCTCAGTGATGCACAAAAGAGGCCCAGAAGAGATGTGGTAATAATTAACACGGCAAATCTGTGTTTGCATTTGACACAAGGGTGTGGAAATGGTTGCACAGTCTAAACTACATCGAATGCAAGAAACAGTACTTTAACTCTTATTCAGCTAAGCTTTAGCTCTTTTGCATATTGCTAAATATGGGTTTGTGAAACCTCATACAAATATACTGTGGTGTTCACATTAATACCAAGATTTTTCATTATCTTATTGTTAAGAAATGAGTTCCACATTATTCTGCAATCAATTTATATAGCAAACTGTTTTGTGTCATAGTTGTGTCACCTGGCTGAAAAAAATAAAGCTGGATTTTACTGAAATTTAGACTGTATTTCCTGTATATAGCAACATAAGCAGAGGCCATAAGGTTTATGGCCATAAACAGTCTATAATTATATATTGTGCTCACCTACGGCACTTCCTAGACTCTGACAGTTTAATTCTAGAATATATGGAAAATTCACAAGTCTGTTTTGATAAGATTCGAACCAGCTTATTCTTTGAGACATTCATGACCTCCTACTTCTAATTAAATGCAGTACATGAACACTTTAAGTGGTTTGTTTTAAATTACTCATAAGACAAGGAGATAATCTTAAGAAACACAGATTACAAGCAGGAAGATTGCCTGTATGTTTTTTTAATTTTTCAGCACATATGTTCATTTAATCAGAAATTACATATTACATAATTTTATCTTTCTGCTACTTTATGTTGCAAAATATACTTTGCCCTTTTTTTCTCCAAAATCCTGCCTATTTGCCACTCTCTCTATTTTTTATGCCACACTATCAGGTCCTAACTTCCCTAATATTGCTGGAGGACATGAATAACATCTTCAGTGGTTCATAAAGGCAAGCCAGCCGAGATTACAAAATGAGTGTGAGCAGATCTGTCTGTCAGCTGCCAAAGTACTGGCAGACTGTGCTTTAGGCACAGCCAAAGATCAGCAATGAACCAACACCTCTGTTATTAGCAACTACTTTCAAATGAATATAATTATTTTATATAAGACTAAGTTAATGCTCTCAGTATGTATATAAGATGATGACTGCTGCTCCTTCTTTTCTGTGTTCAGAAAAAATCTTCATCATCACCTCAGCATTATGCCTGAAAAGCGCTGTTGATTTTCTAGTTGTTTAGCATCCAATTCATAATTAACAGAGCTCATCTCTATCTAGTCTTGCACTTGCAGATTGTTAAACAAGACAAGACTGGAGAGTGAGCTTGAGCATTGGACCACTGCTAAATGTTAGCACCAAGGCTGGGACAGGCCAGCTGGAACTGGCCCAGTCTCAGATATTACATGACCGCAGTCTGGGGAAGAACATACACCAGGGACACTTTCCAAAAATCAGCATGGGCAGGAGAGCAGCAGGTTTGTCTCCTTCCCCTTTAAATAGTGCTCCAACACTGTTCCAGCAGCCTGTGGACATTAAGCAATGCCCCTGAGTCGGACTCCTTGCAGCATGTAGCCTGTTTCATGCCATGACAACACTGCCGCATTATTTCATAAACTTGGAACAGAAAACAAAACAAAACAAAACATAATAATGATATTTGAGATCCACTGGGTACCACATGGAGCCCTGAGGAGATTAAAAGGCCAAGTGCTATGCAGCATACACGGAGCCAGTCTGTGTTCTTAGGCCTCAGGGCTGAGAATAGGCCCAGTGCTGTCCTTCCTTGTGGGTTATTGTTCTGTTTTTGTTTTTATTTCCTCAGCACTTACATTGCCACAGAAAAAAAATAAAGTCTAACTACTACCAGTCCCCCAAAATCCCAGAGAGGTCATTAGAGAAGTGTAGCGCTCCCATATGTCCTCTCTAGGCTGTGCACTTATCAACACAAAGAGAAAACAATTTCAAAGATGTACAGTCCTAAGGAGAATTATATTTCATGTTACGAATAAATGAGAAGATGACAATCACACAACAAAGTTATCTAGAAATAGTACATTAAAAACTAAAAGAATGTTCAAGGACTCAGCATGAGATGTAATTTCCTATCGGTAACAAGCGATACCATATCTATAACCTAAGCATTAATATTAACATCTGCCATGGCTCTCATCCCCAAAGGAATAAATCTTCAGATCTTACGCCACTAACTCCAAAAGGTAATAGCTAAGTGTTATTACCGATCGTAAGAATAGTCCTTTACTTCTACTTAATATGTTCTCTGTGCATACATTTTCAACCAACACCAAATATTTCAGTTCAGCTACCTATATTAGTAAGAAAATCTCATAAAATTCAGTTCACATGAATGTTCCTGGGCCAATATCCAAGGAAGACCCAGTATTCAAACCTGAGCAGAGAAGTATAACCTCCTGCATTCCTCCTCTGACATAAATCTAACCCAGCGTGAGCGGTCCAGTACTACTATACAGCTACAGAAGCAGAGATGAAAATGCAGGCTGAAAAGAACAACATCATGCACCTATTACACTGAAGAAAAACTGAGCAAGAAAGGTTGAAGTCACAGATGACTTTTGTACCAAATGAGCAGTAATGAAAGGATTCAGGCACAAGACATTACTGGCAAAGCTGCCAAGGAATGAACGCGGATCACTGGTATGCTGTAAGCATAATGGTGGACAGATGGGGAAATTACTATGAGGAAAAAAAATCAAAGAGAAAAATGAAACAAAAAGATCTGCTTGATGACACAGACTAAGTGGACAATTCTAAGGTTACAGTGAAGAAATCTCGAAAGAGATGCATTTAAAACATGTATAGTGTGTGTATGGGACAATTTCACCCATGAAACATGCATTTTTATGCTGCATGTTACAAAGACAAACTGGAAAAAATAAGACTTATTTTCTAGCTGTATTTTGACACTGTAAAAGTAAATCTTAATCCAAAATATAGCTGGAATCAATTTTTCTACTTATATAATAGCATCAAAATAAATGGGATCATTGTTAATTATTTGTGGTGTATTTTCTGAGTAATAGCTAGAGTTTGGTAGAAATAGACTTTTCATTACACATATGGAAGAGATTTTGTAACAGAAACACAGCCAGAAACTTTCTCAAAGAAAACATGTAAAACTTCTCCTTCAATATAATTTCACAAATATGCACTAAAGTAAAAAGTAGGGTCATAAGCTTTGGGGTACTAGCATGGAAATTCCCTGTTGCCACTATCTTCAACAATTCTTTTTCTCACTACTGCAATAATAAGAGTTACACACAGTGTAGGAAAAGAATCGTAGCTCTTTACTCCTTAAATCTTTTAAAATACTTTATAAATCAGATCACTAATATTTGTACAGAGAGGGAAAGAGACTAAGACTTTCTGAGTCATTGATAAACATAGATAGTGGCCAATGAACAAAGCTAACGACATCGACATAAAATAGAAATCACGTCTCTTATGACATTGCCAGAGTTCTACTCTTGAGAGCAACAGAAGAGTATACAAGCAAAATGGAGACATAATAAAAGTTCAGCCAAACTGCAGTTCCATCTGCCTGACAGTTACTCTGATGTGTTTTAACTTTCTATGCTTTAATTAAATGGTTCACTTTCCTCATCAAAAACTGTTGGAAGACCCACTGAGAGGGGAATTACTCTTACTTAGCTATTTTTATGACAAGAAACCCAGCATTAAATAAGAAAATATCACAAACTCTCCAAGTTAAAGACACCTGAATACAAAGACAGATTCTGACAACCTAAGAAAGGGTTTTAATGAACCAAGCTAGTTGAGAGGAGGGAATGTGTGACATCTACAGACTGATACAACTGATATGTAGGAAAGGCAGGTGTACAGAAGGGCAACAACGGAATTAGATAACAACTATGGACGTGACCCTGCTAGGCCCAGAAGAAGAGCTCTTTTTACTGCTCTACAGATTTCAACTGTGAATTTTGTCTCTGAGAAGTAAGATAAGAATGAGGACTTGATGGAGATGAAAGCCTTGGTTTCTATGGGAAAATTAATAGCTCCAGTGTAGGTTAACAAAATTTATCACATTCCCTGCGGTGCACATTGCCCCACTTTGTGATTGCTAATTTTTTTCACATTTGGGCTGTCCTTTGTAAACATGACAAATTAGAATTTAAGATTCATCTCAGCTGGATTTGAGGTTACATATAGGAAATTCTGCATGTCTCCAGTGAAGCAGACTAGTTAATCTAAACATGAACTACGAAACCAGACTGCAAACTATACCCAAGGCTGTTATCACATTCCTCTTTCCCATCACCTCTGCCTTTTTATATTGAGATCCTGAACTAATGAAGGAAAATCAAAGAAGCAGAGATACAATGATAAGACCACAGAAGGTGATTACCAGAGTACTTCTTTAGAGGATACTAATTTATTTATTATTCACAATTTGAGAATTCTTTTGACACATTATACATTACGAGCAGGCAAAAAGAGAAATGGAAGCAAAAAAAAATCTGTTTATAGCTTTAGGCATGTTTTAATTTGCTTCCCAGTTCTGCTTAAATCAGCATTTCAACTTTCATATATTTTTGAAAAGTCATAATTAATTAAAACCTTAAAAATATATTGAAATGATTTGCATGTCTTGTATTTCTGAATAAGAATAGTTTTAATTTGTTTATATAGGACAACACTGAAATGCATTTGTTTCATCTTTTTACTGATAACTCCAGGAAATAGTTTTCCTTTTATGCTGCTTCCAAAATGGCTTTCTTTCTAGTTCAGTGGGTAGCAAAAATGGAAAGCACTATAGCAGACTTTTGGGTCCTGAAACATAGTTGTGCTTATGGGTTGGTTTGTGATACATCAATAGATAGCGTCACTGAAAATATAGAACCCATATGCTAAGCACTATCTAATCCTCCTGGTGAAGCTTAGATTCAACTTTTTTATTCAAAAAAGATGTAAACAAAGATGGTCATGGTTTGAAGAAAGATAACTGTCTCCCTCTGCAATAGCTGTCTAACATTTTCGTATTCTGGAAAGTCAAGCTTTCCAGTTGTTATTGTACATGGCCTTTAAGTTAGTTTCTGTTCTTTGCAACTGCAAAAATCATATTGGCACAGCTGGGTGACCCTATACAGCCTCTGCAACAAAACTTTTATTCCAGCAAATCTGCAAGAGTCATTGGAGCATCCAGTACAAACTGCATACCCTGTGGGAAAAAATCCCTAAGAAAACCCTGTTTTGCAGTATTTAAAAAGCATAAATGCTCTCTCGAACCTAAGCTAACTCTTCCCGTGGAGGCTCAATCTATTCCCAACTGCCTGAAGAGTATACTGTAACTTTTGCAGGAGATCTCTAGTAAGTTACAAAACAGGCAGAAATAGAGGATTTCTTAAACTCAGAGACAGAACGAGAGAGAGGGAGAGATCATGCAGATGTGTACATCTATATGTTCAGTACTTTCAAACAGCTCTACTATGAATAGGTCTTTTCATCTTTCTCCTGATTCCTGATGGAAGATTCTTTTAGTCTATACTGCCCTGGCAAGTTTTAAAGGGGACAGTCAAAACACATGTTTGATTATGCTAAAGCAGTATATTTAAGACGTCTTTCACATGCCCACACATAGAGCTCCTCCCAACACTTATATGTCTATCTATACACATATACAGTGAAAAGGGTTTCTAAATTATCATAATAATATCTTAAAAAACAAAGTTAAAGGAAGACAGCCAACCAGGAAGAACTGAGATATGTAGCATCTGAACTGCAGTGTTAAAGCACCTCCAAATTAAATGAGTGTTTGGCAGCTCAGGTTTTAATTAAAATTGCCACATTTTGATGAACAAAATAAATTGTCAACAGCATTGTTTTTCATTAAAAAGCCATCATAAGTATAATCCCAAGTAAACAAAAAGGCCTCTTACCTGGGTTTGCTTTCTAGAACAGCAGAGCTGAGGGAATGATTGCAACTTAATGTATTTTCCTTGTATAGCAAAGAAATTTTATTAGTGCTCTTGTTTTTTCCTGCTTACATGTGTATGGATACCACAATATTTTGTTCATGCTCTTACATCCCTGCTTTCTCTAAACAGTACTTTGTCAGTAGATGAAAAACCTCAACCAGAATTACAGTACATACTGTGGGATAAGAACTAGCCAGTAGGGAAAAACGGTATCATAATTTGTTTTTTCTATTTTTCTCTTTAAAATTGTAAAGAATAAAGGGAAGGGAAAAAAAATAGTGGCTAGCACATGCTATGAGCATTCTGGGATTTTTTTGTTTGTTTTTCTTTTTTAGCAGCTGATCTTCAAAAACTTGATTTTTCTGAAGTGCAAATTTGTAACAGACAAAAATGACTTTTTTTCCCCATCATCTCTCATCTATTTCCAAGACTAGAGAGCAAGAGAAATTCTATTTATGAATAGCAATAGATGATAAACATGAAAGTAGTAAATGCCAGAAAACTGGAATTGGAAATACACTTTAAAAGTGCTTCACTCATATTTTACATATAGATTGTATCGTAAAAAAAACATCTCAGTAAAGGGCAATGTTTAAACAACACAATCCAAGAGTCATGTATTGAGTAAAATAGTGGCAGGTTTAAGTTTTGTAGTTGTTTGCTAAGTTAAACTAATTTCTATGATTTGTGTTAAAATGTCTTGATATCAATTATAAGGAAAAAGTGAAAATTACATTTCTGGAGTTTTGGTAAATACAGTAATTCTATGCAAGCAGCTAAAGAAAGTGCATTCTTCCAAATTCTTTAGGTGAACATAATTCGCAGTAGGTCTTAATTTTAAAGGACATCTATCAGAGCGTCCCCTCTTTTACCTTCCCCCACAAAATATAAATTAGAATACTCTACATGCTGACTTTTGCTGTTGGTGGTAAACCCAGCACTCATTGTGCTTAAGAAAGTAAAAAGGAGCAGCAAAGAAAATATTTGAACATATAACATTTGTTGGTTAAAATTTTTCTTTCTGAGTGTATAAATCAACCTTGGAACAGGTTCTCCAGGAAGATTATGCAATGTCCTGAAAGGTTCCCTGCAGGATTTTTAAAAAAAGTGCAGAAAAGATCTATGAAGAATAATCTAAAAATCATTATATGTGTCACAGATACAATGAGGAATTAAATGCTTCTCAATCATTGCAAACTGGCTATAAACGGTCAGAAGGTATTCCATGGACCAAATGCAAAAATGTAACTGCAAAATAACCCCCAATTTTCTATACCTACATGCATACAGCTCCTCCTCCCTCTGCCACATATAAAAAACCCAAAATGAAAGCAATAGATGAGCATTTAAAGTTCATACTCATTTTCATAAAGTTGTGAACTGAAAAACATGGAGCAATACTCAACAAGATTGTGAGGTATAATTTGGTGTTTTGGAAAGCACAGATAATTCTTTCATTTAAAAAAATGTTCAAAAAGACTTGGCTAGGTGACTCTGAAGGCACTCTCCCCTCTGGACCTATTTGCTACGATTTTCAGATTTTTAGGTATATTTTATTAGGAAGAACAAGAAGAGACATTATCCAGAAGAGTCCAGGAAGGACTGGCCAATATACTCTTGGTATTCAATCAGTAAGGCCAAGCACGAATTCAAGCTTTTATGCCTCTTAAAGTCTTAATCTCTCCTTTTAAAAGGGCAATAAACTTGACTGTACCCACCGAGTTTTATTCACCTAGAAACAGACCAAAATGCCAGCATATTTTCATTAACCTACTTTTAAAGACATTCCTGAATGTATCCAAAAAGATTCAAAACATGATGTATAAATGCTAAAGAAAGATGTATATATAAAAGGAAGAGAATAGGTGATTATTTACAGTTTGCAAAATTTTGTATACATCACCATGTCCCTCCTATCAGCCAGCTCAGTGATGAGATTTTAGTTTTCCTCTTCTGTGAAGAAATACATGTATGGAAATTGATCTGCTCAGCGAAACATCCCAGATAAGGGAGACCCTTTTCTTGCAGATTAATAGATTTGATTTACCTTCATTGTTCCTTAGAGTAAAGTTGGGATTCATAGAAAGCCCTTCATCAAGAGAAAAATAGAATCTTGCACCATTTGCAGAGTTATCCTTGTCAGTTGCACTGATAGTTTGAATCACCTGAAATAAAAATTAAGAGTGAATGTGTTGAAATTTGAACCTGACCAAGTATTACCTAACCTCAGCAGCATTTTCAAACTTAGCTTATTTTAATTTTCTCCTTGACTGCTGCCACATTCAACCTATGAAATGACTGGCCCATTAGCTTGATTTCTCTAGCATGAAATATTTTAGGAACCTTGCTGCAGAGCTAGATAAAAGAATTTAAAACATCTATACTTTCTGACATTCTAATATGGTCAGCTGGTACATTATTTTTCATCATCTACATTGCTTCCCGGTGACTTTCAGACTTACAGTTATGTCTAAACATACACTTTTATTGAACCAAAATTGAGCCCAAACACCTTAAGCCTACACAGAGTATCATTTGCTACCTTCCAAAATAATTAGATGCAGATTAATATTGTTAAAGAAAAAGTAATAATCAAAATCACCAACACGTAATACTAGCTCACCATTTAAAATTTAGGAATCAGTTTAAAATTGTCAGAAAACAGAACTTTAAGAACAGCAGCCACTCCTTACTTGCCCAGAAGTAACAGAATTAGATACAGAAACCGTGTAATGGAGAGGCATTTTGAAAGGTAAAACCTTTCAAAAGCCCTGATGATTTTTAAATTTTAATTTCAACCAAAAATGAGCTAAGCTTTTGGAACGTTTGACGAATCAACAGTTCTGCCTCTGACTGTACATTCATGCTGAGCATGGAAGTTGAAGTGCCAAAGTAGAGCATAATAAAGGATGTTTTTGTGATATATCCAGTGAAGAGGAAGCCGACTATTGCACAGAGCTGACAGGGAAAAGTAGAAGGGGGAAAGAGAAGGGCTCTTCTCATGAGATTTTTTTTCTGTTTAGTATTTGACTGCATTCTGCCTGGACCAAACCTGAAATGCAAACAGTGAGGGCTTATGTGGTCCTGAATATCTTCAGACTAGAAAACAACATACATTTCTCAGTCTCTACTCACACAAGTGAAGAAAAAAAAAGAAAAAAAAAATTTGAAGCAAACAAAAAAAATATATAATTAGACTATAGACCATACATGCCTGAAACTGTTAAACGAATTAACAATATTGCTGATAATTATGCTGCTGAGAGTGTTTTTAAGGTTTGCCATGATATTTTTTGGCCAAGTCTTCGCGTATCTGAAATAAAATCTTGAAGTTTGTGAAAGGCATGGCAGCTTTAGTGAAAATTTTTGGTATAAGCTAATCACTCTCTATCAAATTTTGAAAAGATGGAAGAAAAAAAAACCACACACACAAAAAATCCAAGATATAAAACCAAAAATACAAGAACATCTTAAATACACATTTTCAGTTAATATTGAGATGATATGAGTCAAAGCAAGATAAAAAGGGTAGCTGAAAGAAGAATATTTTCAAGTGAGCCTACTTGAAAGGCAACTACTAAAAGTCCTGATTAATACTATCAGAATTTGTCTAAAATTCATGTAAGTGATCTTAGAAAATATGCATTTTCTTAAATAGTTTAGAAATCTTCAGCATTCTTTATCAGTGAAAAAATGTCATTTTGCCATGCACTTTCAGCTTTTCTTTGATAAGCTTATAGATAAACTTTTGTCCTGTTGCCCTATCCTATATAAAGTGTTCAGTGACATTTTACAGCATCTTGCATCAAAACATGCCATTTTGAAGAAAAAACACCTTTGATCAGGGCCCCATGCAGTCTACTAGCTTTAAAATGTACTTGAAACTTTTCAATAAAGGTTCATGTTTTCTAGGGAGAAGATTTCAATGAAGTCTTTTCAGCTTTTCAGACATCTGAAACAAGTGTGTGCATCCTCTTAACATCAAAATGTACTGTTAACTCTTTAATAATAAGCCAACTAGCTATTGGCTTATTAATAGGCATTAGCCTTACCAAGACTGATTAAAACAAGAATGTAGACACAGATCCTCAACTGTGGTAAAGCTCACTGACAGCCAAGTGAGCAAAACGAAAATTTATGGTTTGTTTTAAATACATGAAAGTATCTCCAGAAAGTAGAAGGTCTAACTGAATAGGGAACAGGAGAGGTGCTAATTTCTACTCAGATCCATGTCAGACAATGTCGGTCCAGTCCTGTTCAATGTATTCAGCAATGACCTGGATGAAGGCACAGAGTGCTCCCTCAGCATGTTGGCTGGTGATACCAAACTGGAAGGAGCAGCTGATACCCCAGAGGGCTGTGCTGCCATCCAGAGGGGTTCAGAGGGACCTGGACAGACTGGACAACTGGGTGGTCAAAAACCTCATGAAATTCAACAAGGCCAAGTGCACGGTCCTGCACCTGGGGAGAAATAACCCCAGACACCAGTACAGGCTGCGGACCGACCTGCTGGAGAGCAGCTCTGCAGAGAAGGACCTGGGCGTCATGGCGGACGACAAGTTGACCATGAGGCAGCAGTGTGCCCTCGTGGCCAAGAAGGCCAATGGGATCCTGGGGTGCATTAAGAGGAGCATCTCCAGCAGGTTGAGGGAGGTGATCCTGCCCCTCTACTCAGCCCTGGTGAGGCCACATCTGGAGCACTGTGTCCAGTTCTGGGCCCCCCAGTACAAGAGGGATGTGGAGCTGCTGGAGAGAGTCCAGCGCAGGGTGACTAGGATGATCAGGGGCCTGGAACATCTGCCCTATGAGGAGAGGCTGAGGGAGCTGAGCCTGTTCAGCCTGGAGAAGAGAAGGCTGAGAGGGGACCTGATCAGTGTGTACAAGTACCTCAAGGGAGGCAGTGAGGAGGATGGGGCTGGCCTCTTTTCAGTGGTGGTCACTAGAGGAAACGACCAGAAACTGAAGCATCAAAAGCTCCACAGGAACTTAAGGAAAAATTTCCTGACAGTGAGGGTGACAGAGCACTGGAAGAGGCTGCCCAGAGAGGTTGTGGAGTCTCCTTCTCTGGAGATCTTCAAGACCCGCTTGGATGCAGCCCTGTGCCACGTGCTCTAGGTGGCCCTGCGTGTGCAGGGGGGTTGGACTAGATGACCTCTGGAGGTCCCTTCCAACCTTAAACGTTTTGTGATTCTAGGATTCTATGAATCAGTAATTAAGTATATTTACATGAGGAGGTTATAACAGAGGTATGGGTGTACCTCTTGCTTACCTAGAGGCATATGGGTACCTTACCCTTTGGCTGGTGGTAATAATAGCATTCCAGATAGAGGTAGTTCACACTGGTAGCACAATATTTATATGTGTGTGCATAAAGACACACATGTATTAATTTACAGTAATACATATTTTAATCATGTTATACTCCAGAAGGACAAACACGGAAGACAGAAATATTCAGAAAACTGGCAGCATTACACTCCTTCACTTTTCCCGATGAATGTATTTTAGCTTTTTTACACCAGCACTTGCTCGCTCTTTTTTAAAAATAAAAAATAAAGTTACAATTTTATCTTGTGAGAGATTGCAAAATTTGATTTTCCTGGCCGATGATTAATTTCATAGTCATTCACAAAATATCCTGGATAATTATAATCAAAATTAGATTATTTCTACAACTCAGAGCTCTCCAACTCTGGATGCCATCTGAGATCAAACTACAGATTCTTAATCCACATTAGTATGTAATATCTATTATGTTTCATCTGGATATAGAATGTATTTTCTCAAACAAGGTGACTACTAAAGGAAAAAAGTATGACTTAAATGTTGAAATGATCATCTTCTCACTAGCATTTTCCATTTGAGATGCCTTAGGGGTTTAATTTAAGTACACTTCCTTAAGTTTTACTAGCCCTTTTCTTTTTCTTTTTAAGTAAATAAATTGGAGGGAAAAGGAAGCAGTAAAGAAAGCCTTCAAATTAAATTCTCTCCATAGATGTTCTTTACAAAAATAAATAAGCAATAAAATGCAACATGTCTTTCAAAAGCAAACAATCACTTTATTCTGCACACAACAAATTTGAAACTGAGTTCTGGGAAAATAACCCCTAAGTGCTGCAGGAAGGCAGCTAGTCTCTCTAGACTTCCTGGGGAAAGAAATAAGAACTTTTAGAGTCAGTTCAGGGCAGGTTGGATGCCCAATAACTTAATAACAAGCAGTACTCAAATCGAAATGCCCTAAGAACCCACAGTAGCTGATGGAATTTGTTCTTTAGTGATCTATCTTCTGAATCATTCTCACACCATGATGGATAAATCAGAGAAAATACTGTATTTTCAGTGACTCAGAACCATCCAGTTGGCCACACTTCTTAGCATATGGAACAGTTGTCTTATTCTGTTATTCCTGTTTATCTCTTCCTCCTTAACACTTGTTGAACACTCATTTCCTTTCTTAAGCTAGACAGTAAGATCTTTTGAGCAAGGGCCATATACTTTCGTGATTTGTTTTTTCTGTACAGCACAATGATATTACACTCTTCTCTGAAGCTTTACTATGCTATATGATGACATGTACATAATGCAGTCCTGCTAGTTTAGATATACACCAAGATGCTGATTCAAGCATTCATATCAAGCTCCTGCTTATAGAGTCTTTCAAGGCAGTATTAATCTTGGGTGTTAAATTGCAATGCTGCAGAGGTCACAGAATCATTTGCAGTAGGAACAGCAGCTCCAGAAACACAACGCAGATACAAATCAGAAGTAATACAATTACTAGCAGCAGTAAATACAAGAAAAGATGTCTGAACCTTTCAATATCTCCCTCTTAAAGTTTCATATACAAAACTACTTTTGGACAGCGCTGGACTTTGTTGGAAAGAGGCATTAGTGACTCAAAAAATCAAGGGAAACAGCATTTCTAAGTCAGCTTTGTTGTGTACCTATTGAAGATATATATTGTCTTTAAGGTACACAAATTTTAAAAGAAAATAATATGTTTGATACCAACTGCAATTATTGTTTAAAGAGAACTGCACGTTTTTAAATAATTGGTCTTTTAGAAGTCTTCTTTTCTTATACTTGAAGTATTCAGAAAGATTTTCAACAAGGCCTCTGAGTAAGAGCTCCTTAGAAAACTATATAGTTATAAGGTAAGAGGAAAGATCTTTTCTCAAGTAATTGCTTTTAAAAGAGTAAATAGGGGTCTCCTTTCTAAATAGTGTGTTCCCACATTGAAAGGCATTCCATACAGTTTTAAGCTGGGTCACTTGCTGGTCAACGTAGAAAAAAAAGTAGGGCTGACAGTAAAGACCTAATATTCAGTAGCCAGGCCATGCAAAGGGAGGTGAAATTTAGTATATGTAAATGGCAAGCCTTAACTTCACGTATGTGATGATGATTTCTGAGCTGACTGTCACCACTAATACTGGCATTCTGACAAGTGTTTTGGTTCATTCGGTGCTTAAAAAGCAAATTCACTGTTAGGAATTACGATGAAAGTATTAACCACAGAACAAAGCAAAGACCATCATATACAATGAACCATGAAGTATGGTAAGAAATTATAAAAAAATACATATCTGAATCTTGATTTCTGCATCTCAAGGCAAATAGAGAGGAGCTGGAGAAAGTTTAGAGAAGGACAAGCAGCATCATTAAAGGTCTACAATGTCTCTATCATGGCCTGTCCATCTAGGTAGAATTCTTCAATCTGAACAACAGACGGGTAAGGTGGGATGTGCTAGAGATTCATAAATAGCATGTTGTTTGATAAATAGTGATCAGCTGCTTTCTGCCTTTTCCAACACAGGAACTAGTAAATACCAAATGAAGTTCTCTTTCTGAAGCCTAAATTTAATCTGTAAATTCCTTGCTGTAAGACACAGCAGGTATCAGAAGCTTTTATCTGTCCAAAGAGAAGCTAGATGATTCATGTAAGAGGATTATTAAAAATATAGAAACCACACTTTGTTCAGGATTGGGAAGTAATCTGCAAATGATCTGAAACCATAGAAATACATGAAGGAACTAGCACATATGCTTGCCCTGTTCTTACACTGTTCTCTAAGCTTGAAAACTCTTGGCCACTGTTAGAATCAAGATAATTTGGACAGCCTTTGTCTGATACAGGATAGCATTTTTATATTCTCACATTAAAAATGAAAAATTTCTACTTGGCATTTATGTAGAATTATTTTAAACATTACATGAGGAAACAATTATTAATAATGTCTTCCTTAAGAAAGATATGAGCTCGCAACTACAACCTATGTAATAATGTTCAGATAGCATCAAGTGCTAGCTAAAAGCCTAACCTTGGCAAAACAGCAGTTTTGCCAAATAAGTTAAGCTGACCAAAAATGGGCAGCAATGAAGTGCAGTGATGACAAAAGATGATGTTATCCTGCTATCTAGTCTCAACTTTGATCCCCAATATCCTCATAGCTCTGAAAAATTGTTCAGCATCTTTTGTACAGTGAGCCTGCACAAACAGGTTCACCTTTACCATGACTTTTCATACAAGCTCTTATGAGCTATCAACAGGCATGGCCCCTAGCCATGTTAATCTGCCATTGCCCTAAGGTATATATGAAACCTTGCCAAGATATGGCAAATTCAGAGAGAGAGATGTTACATCTTCATCCATTTTGTTCAGGATAGTGGCTTTACAAGATCTCTATTTTGTGACAAGATTGATGTTTCCCCATTTTGACTGAAGAAAGATTATTTTTTTCACAACAACAAGAAAGATATCTTGAACAAAATACAAGTCTACTTCCTTCAGTATAATGCTACTAAAAGAATTTAATCTAATACATGAAAATGTAATTAAAAAGAATTATAATTCTTATATATTGCCTGATCAAACATCTTACAGATATGGCATTAACAGAAATAAAAACATTCATCTCACTCACTGGGATAAAGATAACTGTGACAGTTACCTGACCAGGCTTTGCATTCTCACAGACCACTATCTCATACTCTCTGGCGAGCTCTGGAGGGTTGTCATTGACATCCAGGATTCTGATGCCAACTGGAACATGGCTCACTAGCCCAGGGTTGTCTGTAAAATACACAAGGGGGTATTAAGCCTTTTGAAATATTCCATAATCAAGGACATTCTCAATCTAAGCAAGTTTTTTCTTAAGACAACAACTGGATGAGCGGTGAATGCAACTGCAGAATTTTAGGTAGTAACGACTTCATAAAAATGGTGTTTGTAGAGCTTTGTAAACTGTTTTGGGAAAAAAAATAGGAAATCATAATATGCATTTTAATTCACAGCTATACTAACGAAATACAAGTTACTCTGGAACTGAAGTGGAAGTTGTTGGAGTAAGACATGATCAAATGCTTTGTAATTAATGTGAAAGTATCACTACAGTATTAAATAACAGTAAACATCTTGTTTTCCTCAGTACCGCAAAGATTTTAGGAAACAAAATAAAATAATAGGAAAATATTACTGCACAGCCACATATAAACCATTTTCCCAAGCCTAACTCCAGATTCCTCACAAGTTATCAGGCACATAACTTGTATACAGAATAGTTAATGAGAGACTTGTTTCGGTTGCAAAAATCCAGGATCAGTGATGAGTAATTTTTAACTAATGATGTCTGAGGTTTTGATCTGTACTTGTATAACTATCAAAAAAGAGCTCTCCCTCAAAAAAGAACACCATAAACAGAATCCTTACAATACAATAATATATTTCACATTTTAAAATGAAGAAAAAAATCCAATTTTTCTTAAACTCCAATCTTCTTGTGATTACTACTATATCTAAATATTCATTTTGTTGGAAGAATTATATATTAAGAACTTTTTATAATTAGCTTTTAAAAACATCTTCTAGAGTCCATATCAATATCAGTCCTTTAATATCACAAATAAATATGATGTAGACATGATGAACTTAATTTTACTTTCACCAGTTAAATGAATTTATGAATAAAAGAGAGCAAAGTCAATTTTTCTAAAAAAAAACGAGGTGGAAGAACTGTAGAAGAACTGAGTCTTACAGACTAATGTTTTTAATCAATGTGAGTATGTTCATAAGGGGAAGAAGAAATAAGAAACTTTAGCCGGCCCTTGTTTTCCTATTATTTTTGCTCATAATTAATCCACATCATGTACCTGTCAAAAAGGGCCATTTGTGAAATGTCTCAAATTTGTTATGTCTTTGATGACTTCTGCTCAGAATTCTCAGAAACATTGATTAGATTAGGCAAGTATTTGCCTAAGGCAAATTAGGCAAAGGCACCAATTAAAGAGCTTTCTCTCCTTCATATACTTATGTTAGGAAAATATGGAAGTTTATTTTTTAAAAAGTGGCAGACTTAGCTTCTCTTCTGTTCACCTGGGATACTAGTCAAAGATCTTGGGACTCAGATATTTCACATTCTCTTTCTGACTAATACTATGCTTGGTTGATGATTCTTTCTCAGTTTTTGAACTTAGTCAATTACCTATTCCCCTAAGAAAAAAAATGAGAATGGAACAGAGATCAAAATAGCAATCAGAAAATAAAAATGTGATTTACATTAGATAGGAAATCTCTGTTCCCAATTAACATTACTATTAATTCAAAGTCAAGTTATACAAACACATTTGGAAGACATTATAGAGTTGTGAATTACATTTTCTTGCTGAAATTTTCCTTCAATGTTAGTATTTTCAGCTTGACTCAAGACTATGAATATTATCACAACATATTCACCAAGGAGCTAAAGCAGGTTTATGCAAGGCTAAGGCTTGACATCTCTAAATGTCATCTCATTTACCTTAACTTCCTCTGTCACTGCAATCAGACGATGCAATAATCTTATAACAGCAATTACAGGACCTGACCTCAAGAAATATCTGATAGTTTACTTGGACACAATCTACAGCTCAAAGGAGCCTTGTTCTGGAGCTCTTCTAGAGCTCAGGAGTCTCCTGCACACAACCTGTGAAGTATGCAAACAAAAAAGTGCTATAAATTAAAGCAAGGAGACAAAACAGACCAAGGGGAAACATAAGAAAGGACTGTAAGGAGACAGAAGGTGGAGATAACAGGGGGAATAAATCAATTTGGGAGCAATTCATCAACTTTGGTGGGGAAAATGAAGATTCTGACACTAGAGAAAGCCAGAAGAAGCTTTTTCAAAAAAAAAAAAAAAAAAAGCAACTATTATAGAGTCGTAAGATCTCTGAAAAATTTTGTCTGGAATTGACCTTCGGAGATCACTAGTCTAGTCCTTGCCTCAGAGCAGAGTCAGCTTCAAGGCTGGAAGAGGGTGTACCACATCTAAGAGGAAAGACATAAAAAGGCAGGAAGAGCACAGGGCAGAGGATACCAGAGAGCTCCCTATGTATGGCATATGTAGCATACGTGGAGTAGTTACTGGAAAAATCACAGCAAACACTTTACTCCAACAGATGACAAAACAGCTGGCTTCCTTTCTTTCAGTATAGTGTGTCACGCTCCTTCGTCCCACCTTGAACCTCTTGGCCTGTTAGTACTACACAGTGGCATCTATTTAACTCATGCTAAACTTGCACTATTTTCATTGTCTGATTCAGAGAATTTATCTTTGCTTTTTTCCATAGCTGTTTTACAGTACAAAGAAGTCACACTTACGTTTCCAGTTTGAAAAAAGTTCTTAACACACAAGGTATTTTTAGCATCTTTTTGGAAGCAGTACCTCATGGGATCTTTGACCTTTGCAGGCAAATTTTCACAGTGACAGCCCACTCATTACAAAATGCTAATAGGGAAAGTATTAACACCATTTACCATACCAGTCTTGAAGTTTGTCAGATTTTGTACACCAAATCAATGTGTATGCAAGGTGACAGCACAGTTTACAAGGGTGGAAGAGAGTAAGAACAAATTACGAGAAACTTTTTACAACCATATCTATTTTCAGGTTTTCTTTTGTTTGGTTTTATAAAACAAATCTAAAAACCAACCTCCTTGAGGTGCACAACTCACCTGCATCTTACAAACTCTTTCAATAACTTTTCCAGTTAGTAGCATATTTTTGTTAATTAGACACATTTCTTGCAGTAGTTGGCAGATTTCCAGTTTTGAGATAATCACTGCTGACATATATCTCAGGCCTGTGCATTATAAAACAGCCAGATTCATTCTGTATCCTATTAGCATTATGCCTCCAGAGCAGATTTTTTGAAGTGAATGCTCACTGTGTTAAAGGATAACTGAAGCAGAAATTGTTCTGATTCACCTACGTTAGGGGCTTGCTTTCTTACGCTTGAAGACTTTTCTCAGAATAAATAGTTCTTCAGCATGAATACCAAATATTTGTAAAGCAAATCAATTTCACTGAGTATCAGTCTCTTAACCAGCAAGTCCTCTGTGAACTTATACAAACTCTTATCAAGAGCCAATTTGGAATCTTGAATTCCCTCTTCAATTAATTTGTGTGTGCAAACTTTAAAATCCCTATTTAGGACAAAAGCTTTCTTTTAATACAACTTCTGAAGTCAGAAACTCCTTTTTATACTAACAGAATTCTCATACCCTTTAACAAAAATAAAACCCAACTTGAGTGACATCCAGAATAAGCCTGACATTAACTATTTTTTTTATGTGAGACTGTACAGTTAAACTGAGTGAATATTTTAATAAACAGTAAGTCTGAATAAGCAGATTATTTTAAACCAGGCGAAAGATTTTGAAATGGAATAATTTTAGACATGAATCCAGGTTCCATCTAAGACAAAAATCTTCACATAGTTTAGGACACAGAACCAATGTCTATAATTTTCATCACTACTATTAACTATTGATCATAATCACTGCAACAGCTACAGTCTGTTTGCTTGTGACAGCTTTTGAAGGTAGGTCAACGTTTAGGATGTGCAACCAACTATCTCTTCCGGAATTTTTCACCAAAGAAGTTGAAAGCCCTTTTTTTTCCTAATAAGCTTACATGATTAGTTTTGATATATTAGAAGCCTAAATACAGATACAGCAAGGATAAAATATACTATACACTCATAACTAAAATAACAGTAGAATGCTTTGTATATAAATGTGAATGTCAATATTCAGAAAATCAGAACTCATTCAGAATGATTTGTACGTGATAACCAAGTTTGCTAGTAATGTAAAAAATATGCAGAACCTAATAATAAGTTAACATTTTACTTTGTTTTTTAAGATAGTGGGTTCTTCTAATATGTTGTTATCTAAAGCTGGCTAGAAAAGGTTTTATTTTTTCCTACAGTAAAAATTGGACTTTTTATTGATGAACACAAACCTGGAGGCATTTGCACTTTTCTTGGATCATGCTTGTAGCAATAGGAGCAACGGGAGCAAGACTATTAATAACAGCATTGCAGCAGAGTTAAAACATTTAGCACTCTGCCTTAATGCAAACAAAACTTTACAGTCCATAAACAACACTGGTGCTCACCTCCTGAATAAAGCAGGGTACCACAAACTCTATTGGTTCTGTGGCCAGTAATGTGTCCATTTCAGATTCTGGCACTGATTTACAGAGTCCTGAATGGGGAAATGTCACAAGATCCCGAGGACCGTGTCTTCTTCGGGGACCCACCTTGGTAGCTACCATCACCAGGAACATTGCATTTATCAGAGCCCAGAGGAGCAGGCGAATGAACTTTGTTAAATGCAGGCCCAACTGGAACACCAAGAGGGGCCAGGAAGAGCCATGCCCTATATCATCTTCAGATGACAACGTAGGAATATCTCCTCAGACCTTTCCCCAAAGAAACAGAGGAGAAGAAAACCCATCATGCCTAGAAGCCAATGATTAAACCAAGATAAACAAGGAAATAAGCACTGAACTTGGAATTAGGAGCTCACGACTACTTCTTGAGTAGGATGGAGAATGAGCTGCCCATAGAATTTTTTTTAAGAGTTTTTTTTTTTTTTGCAGCCTTGTGATATTTAATTCATAAGTACATTTAAAGGAATAACAGATTTTGGTAGAAATCAGATTATTGTGATTTTATGGTGATTTTATATTGTGATTTTATGATGCTCAACTTGTCAAAACTGGAAATAAACTCTGTATCATTGGAAGGCTTGGACAGGATACATGCATTGCTTCTAGCTCTTGACACTAGACCACAAATGAAAGAGTCTTGGAATTCAGACCTCCTTGTTTTAAAAATCTATTTTAATCTGGTCCACATTAGGGAGAAAGTAGGAAATATCTTTGGGGCAGATTATTTCCTGGAAATTGAGCACCTTGACAAACATTAGGAAATGTACCAATACTAAATACTACAATATATGCCAATACTAAATACTACAATACTAATGTACCAGTACTAAAAGTACTGAAACTGAGCTAGCAGGTACAATGCAGATGAGGTCAAATATGAATCATGAATATGATCTTGGCCTGGGCAGGGGTCAAGATAGCAATTTAATCCCTGTTTCTATAAAGTATCTCTTTATAGAGATAACCACAAATGCAGCAAAACAAATCATAAGACCACATTTCCTTGTACTGATGTTAAATCAATGGGGTGAATTTCACTATTTCAGAGTTTGTTAAAAAAAGAAGGGTTTTGAGCAAAAAAAACAAATATCACTATAAAGAAATCATATATTCTCTGTATGGAAGAAAATCACTAAGGGACAAAGCTAGCAAAAAACTGACTCATATTGAACAATCATCCTGCTGTCCACTGATACAAAGAGTTAAGAGATTAAAACCTTTTATAGTACTTATTCTACAGTTCTATAGTACTTATTTATAGTACTTTCTGATAGATCTCTAAAATGGTTGGATTTTAATTTACTTTTAATTAATTGACACAAGTCATTAAAGTTATTCTTGATGATAGAGAAAAAATCCGGAGTGAGAAAACAAAATGATAAAAATTCTTGATATTTTCTCATGGATTTATGATATATGTCAAGAAGATATTACTCCACAGACTTCCTTTAGTCACTACATGCATTGTTTAATCTATCTCAGAATAAAAACACATGAATTGTGTAGCTTTTGCTTTGGTTTTCACACTTGTGTAAGAGCATATTTCATGCAAAGTAAAACAATATGCCTCTCAATAGCATTAATAGGTTTACTCCCCTTACACTGTCACCCCATCCCTGCCTCTCGTTATCCATGTGACTGTCTCATCTAGCACTTCTATAAGCAACATAAATTGTAATCTCTTCACAAAATCTTAGGAACATAATAATAGCATCTCTGTTCTGCTGAAATTCAACCATAAAACATGAAATGAACTTCATATGTTTATTTACTTTTTTGGGAATTATTATTTCTCTCTGTGCATTCTGCTTTCTCCAAATTGTGCGACTTTATCTTTCTGTGTCATAGTTTCTTACCACCAAACTTAGAGATGATAAAAGTATATTTACTGTTTATATATTGTATACATTGTTACATGCATGATATGTAAGTTGTATATAATATGGTAATATAATATGATAACTACTTATAAGTAGAGCACACACTTTAATGATTTTAATCAGATTATTATCAGATAACTGCTATATACTCTAATTTTTGTGAACTGTCCTGCTTTTTCACATTGGCTTGACTGGTCCTTGTCCTTGTATACAAAGTATATCAAAATGTCATTTTCTTGTGTAGATTTTATAATGACTATGTTTCCCTGGGATCCTTTCAATACCACATCACAGGGCATTGCATATTTTGCCAGGGAGCTGTTGCTCTAGATCAACACTGTTATCTTTTTCTGTGAAAACTGGTTTTAGATATGTGTGTTGCAGAAGGAAAGAAGGAACATTTTCCATGGTGTTAATTACTAACTGCACAAGAGAAAACTCCCTTCCAAAATTATCTTCTAAATCCCTGAAATGGAAATAGTTAAATCTGCCATGAGATATAAGCACTTATATCTCTCTGAAAAATCATGTTTCGTGTTACAACCAGGGACATTATTATCCTTATAAATGTCCAGTACTTTATGAACTGCAGTAATCTCCTGCCTTAACATCATCCGGATAAAATATATAGAAGCTATTTGTGCTCTGTCTATCTCAGAAACAGTTAGTTCCGTTGTTGCGTAATCTCAGTCTAACTCTCAACACATTCTCTGAATTCCTTCATTCATTAGTGTTAATGCTCTGCCTCAGCTTTTATTCCCTCTAATTGATCACAAATACTTTATTCAACTTGCATCACTGTTTTGAAAACTTTGAAGTATATATTTATTTTTCTAATTTGAAATATATTTTTCTAACTGTCTTTGGAACTTGCAGAGGTCCACTCATTTATATTTTAGCATTGTCTTTCTCTCACACTGGCTATGACTTTGGGTTTTGCTGTTATTTCTCTTGCTGATGTTTTTATCAGTGTTACTATATACTACAGAGAAATCTTAACGGAATATCCCACAGTTATTTATAAAATCATTTATTTTCCTTTGGAACACATCAGCACTTGTGAAAAATGGTTATCCTTTCCCCTCTCCAGTGCATTTATTTCCACTGTTTTTAATATCACAGAATCACTGAAGCAGAGAATAGTTGCAGGTGGAAGGGATCTCTGGAAATTGTCTGCTCCAGCTCCTCTGCTCAAAGCAGGGTTAGTTTCAGCATGCTACTGAAGACTCTGTCCCATCAGGAGTTGAGTATCTCTAAGGAAGGAGACTGAAAAACCTCTCTGGGTGAAATTTGCAGTGATTGACAACCCCCACAGTAAAAATATCCTTCTTTATGTCTAAATAAAATTTCTTCCATCTCAGTTTGTGCTCATTGGCTCTTGTCCTTTCATCCAGTACCACTAAGAAGAATTTGTCCCTTTCTAACTTTCTCTCATCAGATACTTATATACATGGATAAGATTCTCCACCAGCCTTTTCTTCAGGGTGAACAGTCCCAGCTCTCTCAGCCCTTTCTCATATGAGAGATGCTGCAGTCAGCCCATCATCTTAGCAGCCTGTCACTGGATTCTGCCCCATGAAGACAGAGTAATTCCATGGAACTATGGCTCCATGTGTCCCTCTTGCACTGGGGAGCACAGACCTGGACACAGCACTCCAGATGTGGCCTCAGCTCACGNGACACAACACTCCAGATGTGGCCTCAGCTCACAAGTAGAGGAGAAAGATCACTTCCCCCAGCCTGCTGGCAATGCTCTGCCTATTGCCAACCAGGAGACCACTGGCCTCCTCNAGCCTGCTGGCAATGCTCTGCCTATTGCTAACCAGGAGACCACTGGCCTGCTCGACCACGAGGACACACTGTTGCCTCATGATCAACTTGTTGTACACCAGGACCTGCAGGTCTTTCTCTGCAGAGCCCATTGCCAGCCGGCCAGCCCCAGTCTGTCCTGATGCATGGGGTTATTCCTCCCCAGGTGCAGGACTTGGAGCTTCACTTTATTGAACTTCCTGAGCTGGCTCAGTCAGTATTCCACCTTGTTGAGATCCCTCTGGAGAGCAGAGCAACCATTTGGTACATCAGGCACTCCTTCCAGTGCCTAGGCCAAGCTCTTCAGTAGTTTTCAGAGGGTTAGAACTAACTGTTCTCATAGTTCATTTATGTAGATTGTACTTCAATATGCCTTGGTCTAAGCATGAATTTCACTCAATTTTCTTCACTCTCAGCATCTAAAAGGGGTTGTTTGGAAATCTCAGTCACTTGCTGCCCATTTCATTCATTATAAAGATTCATTATAAAGAATTTCAATCGACATCCATCCTACATCAATCCTTAAAGCAGCTCCACCTTAGCTTCTTCCACTCCCATTCACAAAGGCTGTATTTCTTTTCTCAGAATCATTATTTCATCGTTTATGAAACTCTGTCCTCTTGCTCTGTTTTTTATTTCCCTTACTCTTATCAAAGACTTGATCAAACACCACCACTAAAGCCAAGCAAACTGTATCTCCTTTCCTCTTTTGATTATTATTTGATAAAAGTTTCCAAAGAATTCTACTGAGTTAATGAAATGTGAATAATTCTAAGTTAATCATAGTTTTAAATCCTGTTCTCAGCAATTCCAGTCCATTCCTCCACCCCAAAAGCAGTCTATAGATCCTTTAATGAAAAATATAGTACTATGTTACCAACTTTCTCCTTCCCTAGTACTACAAGGACTTTGCAGTAAGTACTAGTACTAACAGAGCAAAACAACAGCAGAAGTGGTGTCCCCTGGTATTTCCTCCAGGATATATTCATCCCATTGTATCCTACAGTTAAAGAACACAGCACATTAAAGAAAAAATGGATCATCCAATTCTCCTAGCAAAGAACTCTTGCATTTATATAAATTGAAAAATCACTGATCACTACATTAGCACTACTCCCAGAAAGGCAAGTTGCAGAACTGTCATTGATTCTGGCAGAGACAGCTGATCAATGCAGAGAGTACTTCACACACTGACACTCATAGAGAATGTAAACTTCTTATGAAGGATTTGGAAGTAAAAGGTCTGAAACATGAGCATATCTCAAGTATGAGCATAGAAATATGACACTGATTCTAAATTTCCTTCACATACAGTATGGATAGCTATAAACAGCTGTACAAAGGATAATCAGTAGAAAGGTCAATGTAGTGCAACATTACGAGAGGAAAACAAGCCAAGAAACTAGCCACAACTGTAATGCTATTTCAGCAGAGCACCTCTTAACTGTTGAAGTAGCGTAGTCTTTCTGGGCCTTGCCTATTCTTGTATATTCTTGGCTAAACAAGGGTATGTCAGAAGCTACAAATTACTTGTACTCTGTCACACTACCTTGAAGACTGTCACTCTCATGACCAAATGAGATTTTGGTCACGGTGTTCAGCTTCTGTCTTAATTCTGCAATGCCTTGTACATGGACTTTAAAGTAAATGCCACACACTGGCTGTAGCTACTGAAACAGACAGCACTTAAGAAAACAAGAGTCTTGATGCTGTAGGCACAATATATTTTCTTTTCTCTACCATAGATCCAATTACTCATTTCACAATGGATTTTGTACAGTAGAGCACTGTTGTAATTTTTAAATTGTTTTATATAAGAAAATGGTTGAAGAAGTGGACACAAGGGAAGGCTATTTAACATTTATACTGCCTGTCAGTCTGTCATCCATCTCTCTCTTCTTCACTGCTATCTCTTCCTTTTTTATATGAGAACTTTTATCAAACTGACTTTATAGATTTACTTATCTGTCCAACCCCAGATTTAATAGTAAGGAGACATGCAAAGGGAAAAAGCAAGATCCATGCTTTCCTAGAATGGAAAATTCTAAGCAAGAAGTGTTCATGCAAACATTCATTTAATTTTCCTTTAGTCATAAGCGTATTTTTTTAGCATGGATTGTGTTCACTCACTTGACTATTAATGTAGATAAAACAACATTGAAGTTTAATGCTTTTTATTTCTGCAAAATAGTTATATTTGGATGTTTTCCCCAAAAGCCTAGTGACTACTCCTTTCCAATATGCTCCAATGTAGCTCATAATTAAACCCCACTTGCTCAGGGCACTCTCTGTCTATTTGACCAGGTTACCTTTCTTTAATGAAAAATAGATTCTACTATTTACAACAGAAATTTACTTAGTTCCAAATTTTAATTCAATTGCAAAAGTCAGTATATTAATCAAAACCAATCTACTGCTCTTATAAATATGTATGTGTTACTAATGTTACAGTGTGTGCCAGTAGCATAGTGGTAAACCAGATTCTCCTTTAATCAGAAAATGAAACAGCTGCAAGTAGAAGGAAGCCACTAACATCAGTGGCACTTTTCAGGTAAAAAATACATTGCATCATCCAGCAATAACAGAATACTCAAAAAAGCAAAATAAAAAATAAATAGTAAAAAAGGGAAAGAATACACATAAAGTATCCAGTTTTTGGATCAAAACCATTGCCTTTGAAAGACTGTATCACTAACAGAACTTAACATAACCGGATATACTGATCCAGCTTGGGATTTTTTTGTTTGCTTGAGAGACAATTTTTAACCTTTGTGCCAAAAATAAGATCCTTTAATAAAAAATGTAACTGAAAGGCTTATTTGTTTAAACTGTTTTCTTAATTGTGCCTGCTTGGTGTAAAAATACTTATCTGGGCCTCCTTAATGAAGACGTTTCTGGACTGAGTTTGAGGCTTGTCTGAGGTCATGGAATTTTAACAGATTTGAGTATGATTTTTTAAATGTACTAGAAGTATTTACCTTATCTTTACACAGAATCACAGTATCACAGAATGGTTGAGACTGGAAGATCTAGAGATCATCTAGTCCAACCTCCCTGCTCAAGCTTTACTTGGCAATTTAACTGATAATCAACAACCATTAGGCAGCAGATGTAAGTTAATATAATTACACTTAATATGCAAATCACTAATACTACGTTAATAGCACATACAAAAGGTAAGGATGATTTTCTCAGATAAAAATATACAGGGTTATCTTCTGAGATATATGAAATAGGATACACTAACGGGACAGAGTGGACACAGAATGGCCTGAAAATATTCCTGGGTAAACTGACAGCCCTCTACCACATAAAGAAAAATGTGGTAAATTTATAGAGATGGAATCACACAAGCATATAGGGTTTTGATTGTTTGTTTTGTGTAATTACAGAAATTACATACACATGGAAAGCTTGCCTATATTCAAACTGGTTAAAAAAAGCTGGTGTTGAAAAGATCCTAATGTCCCAAGACAGTATTTCTTGGTATCAAATATTAATCCTTGTCTTTTTAATATTTTCCACAAAATTATGCACTAAACGTATTATTTACCTATTTCAGAAGCAGCCACTGTGATGTTGTACCAAGGTGTTTCCTCTCTGTCAAAGACCTTGGCAGTCTTGATGGTCCCAGTGCTAGCATCAATGGTGAAATACCTATCTTCTTCTGTGGTATGATCAATAAAATATCTATCAAGAAATAAAACAGCAAATATATATCATTTGAGCTGTATCTCATCCAAAATAACAGAAATCTATATAAGAATATTGCTTGCAAACTCTAAAATCCTACAAATTAAAATAGCACCTTAAGAAAAATTCTACACTATGATGGCATTTAAAACAACCCTTTTATTTCTGTCATGATGTCACCTGATTTTCTGATGCATAACAAAGCTTTTGTGACCGTGAGTCACAAACACAAAGTTTGCCAGCAGATGATATTTTACACAGCAGCATTATGTTAAAACTAACACACTACTTGTATTAAAAACAAAACAAAACAAAACAAAACAAAACAAAACAAAAAAGAAATAGAAAGGTAAAAGAAAACAGAAAGTTGTAATTCTTCTGCTAATTATTTACTGCAAAACAGTGTGCTCTGTGCTGGTACCTGTAGTGAAGCAGGGCTTCCTGACATAACACTTGCAATATGATGAAATGAGCTATTCTGAAGATGAACATTACCGAAATATTGGTTGCAGGAAGAGCTGATTCACAGAGCTGTAATTGGCATTAGACTAGAAGCAGAACTAAGCCCTGCTTAACCCCCTTGCCTCTTGGCACATTGCCTGGTAGAGAAAGCAAAAACCTTGAAGTGGATAATGGCAGCAGACTGAGGGAACACAAATGGAGAGATTGACAAGACTTTTTCTTTCCTCAAAGCCTAAATCATTTACGATAGCTTTTAACAAATAAAGCAATTACAGACTTCTATCAAGCCTACTTTACTAACTTCAGACTTGATGGAAAAATAAGGAAAAAGATGCCAAGTCTTTTATATACCATAATTGTTTTGCCTGATAATTTGTCAGCCATGCTTTCATTCTCTGAAGTCTTTAATATATAGAAGCTATATATAGGCCAGAATGATTTATTTGTCACATCCAATTGCTCCTATTTCTGCATCACCAAAAATGTAATCGCCAGCTAATAAATAGAGTGGTGCTCAAAAACGCTGCAAAGCTCAAAACAATTAAAATAACTTCAGTTCTATTTCTCTCACAATGTGCTTATTTAGACTATTTGCGGAAAGGAAAAACAAACAAGCAAGTGAACATTTGGTTGAATGATGCATTAAAGTAAAATATGGCTGGTGAAACAGCAAAGGAAATGGAGCACTAAAGGAGGAGGCAGCAATTTGAGTGAGTCACCTTAACTGCTCAGATGATGAGGGACAATGAATAAGACAGCTAGGATATGATGACTGAGGTTGAATTTTCTTTACTTTGGAAAATCTGAACGCAGCTCTCCCACTTGCAAGTACATTTCCCTTATAACATGCTGCTTTGGGCTGTGGCACTCAAGTTCTTTTAGCATGCTTAGTATTTTCAAGAATCATAGAATTACAGATCATAAATTGATAGTAGTCAAAAGTATGCTATAAAATCTATTCTTCCTGCCTTCTTCCTTTCTTTCCTTCCTGCGTCTCCACATCTTGAATAGTGAAACAGCTGCCATAGGAGAGACCAAGGAACACAGACTTCATACTCCAGGATGGAGAGGTGGCACACCAAAGTGCCTTTTAGTTTCATATTTCTTTGCAGTAAGGATTTAACTCGCTGTCCTCTGTTCGAGCTATCTGTGAAGAGCTGTATCTCCTATACACAGAGCTAGCATTATTTCTCACTAGATTAAATGCATTTTGGAAACTAGGAAAGGATCACACTCTGATAGTCCATAAAGCTGTTGTGCTTGCCAAAGAGCTGTTTTGAGAGTTCAGAAACTATGCACAGGCAGTGCATGCCTCAGTGGAAAAGCCTTTCCATGCCTTATGCCTAGAGGTATAGGAAAGATGAGCTATGATAAATTGTTGGAACAACAATTTGTTTGCCTGCATAAGTATTAAAGGGAGAAACAGTGAACATCTCACAGTGTTGGGTGAGCTGGAGAGGGCACACACATACCTGTGCCGTATAAGCTGTACCAGTAAAGGTTCCTTTTAAGATCTCCAAGAAAATTATTTGAGGGATCATTATGCTTCCAAGTCTTTCTCTGTCAGCTTTCTCGTCCATCATAGGAAAGATAAACACCCCTCAAATAATTTTCCTGGAGATCTTAAAAGGAACCTTTACTGGTACAGCTTACACCCAGATCTGCAATGATAAAAATTAATACTTTCTCTCTTGCTGCCTTGTTATTCTCAACTCTAGAGGTCTCTTGATAATGACAAGAATTATTTGCTTTAAAAATATACCTCACTGACCTGGCCTGCCCTTATGGAATATATAGTCCCAATCCAAAGAAATTTATAAGACAAGAGTCTTGTGCCTGCAAACATTTATTACCATGGACATTGATTACTTACTACCAAAAGCAGGCACAGTGACTACCTTGTGAGTCGCTGTTGCGTTAATCGCAGAACTGTAAGAAAAGAGGTCTATTTAGCATTTGCATAGAGGAGTTAAAAATTAAGCAGAATTTCAAAATGGGCTGAAAGCAATAGGATCACCACACTGCTTTGTATACTCTCTCATTGATTCATAATCATGACAAATCATCACCCCTCCATCCCTGAATAAATTATAGAAACAAAAATGAAAAATATCTACCACTGTATATGAAGTCTGTGTAGTAAAACAGACTGAAGTTTGATTATGTCATAAATTGTGGCTATCTAACACTTCATTCACCTATAATAAAAGATTGTCTTAGTTTCTGGAACATGAACAGCTTTTTCTATATGACTAATTTAAATGAAGCTTATAGAAGCTTAAAGCTCTCAGTTCAGGACTCTGTGTTGGATGAATAATTTCACATGTACTTTTCACGTTGTTCATGAAAATAAATTGGTCCTGAGGTAATTTATTTTGCTAACACATTTGCTTCTATTGATACTAGGAAAATGAAAAATATCTCTAATTTATCCACAGTAGCATTTACTCTTTTTGTACTGACTTTTGAATAGTTACAGACACATTAAAACATCCAGAGCCAAAAAAATTATCCTTGGTCACACAAAAAAAAAGGGTAGCCATTTCTTACACTCTCCCATTATTATCATTTTGAGTTTTCCTCCATTACTTCAGATTCTTCTTTAGAAATACTTTTTCTGTTAACATCTAAAGCAGCCACCTGTACTGCTGAGATTCCCAACTTTTGTGTACATCTATCTGAGTAAATAGCTATGGAAGATATTCCCTCATACTGACAGAACTATATAAAATACTAGTCTGAAATATTGCTCCCAAGTGCACTGAAAATGATTGTACAACTCTGCAGCAATTGTATTAAGAAACTCCCTTAGTAGAACTACTCCTTTTTGTAACACGTCAGAGCAAGAAAAAATTTCACTGTATTTACAAGCAGATAACATTCTACTCTTAATAAATATTGGCCACTGATTTATCTATAGGATAAGATTAGAAACCAGGCCTATTCCTGAACATAATGTGCTTCAGAGCAGTCTATGTTTTACTTCTTAGGCTTCTGAATGTATGTGTTCTAGTTTAAAAATTATTTATTTCTAAAGGATAACAGCAGCAACAAACATAGTCTTATCCTTCTTCCCTTCTTTTCCCCCATCCTCTCCTGAACTGCTGCTCCTCATGGTTTCTTCTAGATTGCAAAAAGCTATAGTATGCATATTGAATGTCAAAGAATTACTCTAAAAGTAATTACCACCTTAATTCCATTGACAGTTCCTTCTCACTCACTTACTTAGAATACATTCATTTAAAAATGAATTTATAATATTAATTGCAGATATTTATTTACAGACGTTTACTTATGATGATGCTAGGTGAATTAGCCATTAAATAAACACATTTGAGTAACAATGCGTAGGTTAATAAGACTGAATGAGAAATGCTCAGGTAAACAGCCCTCTATACACTGTTTACCTCAAAACCAGTCAGAGAAATCAATCTTTAAAAAATACACAAAAAGGATCATGAATGTAGAAAATGTATCCACCGCACCATCTAACCAGAGTCTGAGGAAAATTAAATAACAAAACTCAGTCTTGCTAGTGCTGGGAAACGCCACAGATACTGCCTTTATTTTTAGGTGGAGTCTGTCAGAAGGGCATTACCATCTTCCATGCATTTCTGTCTTCCTACTTCTAACCCTTCTTCCATTCGTTTGACATCCCTTCTCACCTCCTGTGAAAAGACAGGAGCTTTTTCACAAAGCAGCAGTTTAGTAGGACAGATATTCCCACAATTCATACTGAACACTACAAATATTTGTGTGAGTTAGGAAGTTAAGGGAAATCTATGTGTCAGCCAGGGCGTAGACTTCTTAAAAAGAACACCCTGGATGTATACAGCAGTGTACATCAATAAACCAGACAGGCTCTAAACATACAATACAGAGAATGTTGGACATGAAGATTTTAGCACATGCTGAGGGAGTTTAGGAACATTAATGATTTCCACTTTTAGGGGGCTTCTTCCACTTTTAGGGGGCCCAAGACTCATCTAGGAGGCTGCCTCCAGACAGGCGATCAGGCCCGTGCCCCAAGGCTGCTCCCCCTAAGGAGAAAAGGAACACCCGGAAGAAGCGGCGGGTGATCGTTGTGGGTGACTCCCTGCTGCAGGGCACGGAGGCAGCGATCTGCAGACCGGACCCCTTATCCAGAGAGGTCTGCTGCCTGCCAGGGGCCCGAATAAGGGATGTTACAGAGAGGCTCCCAAGGCTTGTCCACAAGTCTGAGTATTATCCCCTGATACTATTTCATGTGGGCTCTAATGATACTACAAGGAAACTGAGGGACATCAAA
>VWPW01028138.1:340311-353550 GCA_013389825.1 Crypturellus undulatus | reverse complement strand
TAAAAAATACTATTTTCAGTTTCAACTCTCCTGCCGCCCCCAGCAGTCTCCTGCACCTCCACCTAACAAGCTGATATTGTGCAACCAAACTGCAGTGACTGGGTGTGAATCAAAATTTCAGGTTTCTTTTATTCTGTCTCTAATAAACATACACTTTGCATGGGGAAAATAGTATACAAACAGAATCCTCTGCAAGATCTTTTTGCCTTTAAGGTTCTCAGAAATAATTATTTAAATATCTGAAACTCTGTAGGTGTCTTCTTTTGTCAACACACAAGCTTGTCTTTTAAAATCCCATTTAGTGTTAACATGACTTTGTCAGGGCTGATACTAAATAGCATTCAAGATGTATCTCTATTTTACTACCACATTCACAAAGTGAATGTAGGCTGCTCTGTCTCATGTAGGATTTGAAGAACAATTTCCTACACCACATTAATGGTTATAATCATCTGAACTTGTCGTTCATTGTTTAACTTCGTGCTACTTTATCTGAAAGAAAGGAAGACAAGACTGTCAATTCAAACCAAATGGGGAAAAGCAACTTTCTGTTCGTTATAGCGCCTTGATACCAGTAAGGTGATTGGAGAGCAATTTTTAGCACTCTTCAATAAAGTACCAAAGCCACTATAATATATCATCCATTACAAGGCAATACTCTAAGACCATCAGTAAAGTAGGAAGCCATAATCAGTGCTGAGACTGGACTTCAAGCTTCATGAACTTGTCAAAAAAAGGGGAGTCGCAGAAAAGCTTTACTGATTTTGCAAGCGCTACTTTTGTTTGCACGTTTTTTTGTTCGGTTGTTTTTGGTGCTTTTCTCTAATGTGATTAATGCTTTTGATATCTCTTGGAAGCAAAACAATTGCTTTACATAAGAGAGAACCTGCAGCACCTTTATGTTTTATATTCTTTCTCTGTTTTTGTTTTTTAGTAGGAGTGTCAGGAGTGCAGAGTAGAAAGAATTCTATTTTCAGGAGTGTTCCTTAGATAATGAATGTCAGTCCTGCCTTGCAAAATTCGAAATAGAATACAAGGTGGCAAGGATGCAACATGAAAACGATTTGAATTTTGAAATATTAATATCACAAACCTAATCAAAGTTTCAAAGATCCAGAAAAAGAGAGGTAATTTTTAAACAAACCATGATAGATATCATTCTGAAAATGGATTATGCTTATATTTCTTACTGCTTTTACTACAGTGTTCTAATCAGCATCAACACCCTTTTCATCAGAAGCATTACATTAAAATAACTGGAAAGAGACAATTTGTGCCCAGAAATACAGTCTAATTCAAACCTAATTAATGGGTGTATCAAATGGAATTTTTAAGTTTCCCTAAAAATTCATTTCAGTCTATGTGAAAAAGATGCAAACTCAAAAACCTTTAAAACAACCAATCATATTATGTCTGAAGGAAAGAAACAAATAATTGCTAAATTTATTATTACAAATGTTCTTTTTTTTGCTGGGGCTGAGCAGGTAAAACAGTGGTATAAATATGGGCACCAAGCCAGTGAACTCTGATGGATTTTCAATTCAGGCAAGAGCTGAAATTAAAGTGCTAGAATTGCAGCCAGCCAATAAGGAGAAAAAAACCTTCAGTGTCCCCACAATTGATAAAAAGAGAGGTAGGGGGCATTTTTTTCCACTTTTTTTCTTTTTTTATCATTTTAGCTCCAAGATTTAACTTCAGAATAGATTTCCCTTCAGCATTGTAAATTACTGTAACTACTCCTCTGACCATTATTCTGGTTATAAGAATCTTTCCTTCCACCAAAATAAAGTGCTGTTTAATTGGGCACTGAATAAATCACAGCTGAGGCACACACTGTGTCTCTTAACCAGCTGGACAATAAAGAAGTGATATGGTTGAAACTCTGTGTGTGTCTAATGCTTTATCAATCTCACACATAGCAATGTGTCCTTCGAAAGTGGAAAGGACACACAACTGGATTAGGAAAAACTGCTAAGCAAATTGCTGCCAGTTCTGTAGACTCATGGCATTTGAACCTGTGTCTAAGCTATTTGGTTGACTGAATATAATTTCACACAGATCAGCTGTGCAAGTCATATCTGTAGCTGTCTTCCATGGATATTATGTCATCTGTATTTCCTAATGCAGACATACTGCATTTTTCTGTTATTGTTCTTACAATTGGCGCTATTTTTCTTGAATTGAATTAGAACTGTGTGGAATGAAGGAAAGAAGTGATCTCATTATGCTCAGACTATCTTTCAGATTCATCAGGGTTTTAATCAACTAAAAGGATCCTTGCAGAGCAGCCCAGAAGGTCATAAATGTGTACTGTACGCTTGCTTCTGAGTAAAACAACTTCCGCTGAGCTGTTCCTACACTCACTACCATGAGCAGAGCACGGGCAAAGACACTGTTCATGGCCCAGCAGCTGCGGGCAGCTCGCCAGGCACAGCTCCCTCCCAGCCAGCTTTGGAGGACAGTCCTACAGGTTCTTCAGGTTGCATGCGGGACATGCGAAAAATGTGTCAGCCAAGACCTTAGAGGATGAGCATGTCCATAAAAATCCCATGTGCTCACAGGTGGTACCCACTGCCAGTCCCACAGAACAGGATAAAGCCTGCCTCCAGAGCGGACGTGGTGACAATGCCATGGTATGTTGAAGATATGTGAGCTACTACCACCCTTGCTGGAGCCCTCGAAGTGCTGGCCCCTTTTGAATTCAGTACATTTTACTAGAACTTCATTTCTTCCTCACAGAAGAAAGAGAGAGATGGGACAAAAAAGTACAAAAGTAAAACTTACTGGGGCAAAAAAAGGATAGAGAAAGATAAGGGCAATTTCTGTCCTTAGAAAATATGTATAATGTTATGTTCTCAATCATTTGTTCAAAATTCCTGTTAAAAAAAAAAAAAAGAACACGCAGAGAAAATGTTCTGGAAATATTTTTCTTTCTTTTTCCAATATCTCCAAATTGTTGCTTGTTTTATCCAGAAAATCTATTATTGGTCTTCCCAGCCTTTTTACAAACCGCTACTGCTTTCCCTCCACCATTACTCTCTTACCCTTCTCTACACAAAACCCTCAGAGGGCACAGATGATTGAGCTATGGGTCATAGTCCAGCTGCACTTGCCCCTTCTATTCCCAAGCTATCATGACATCTTTCTGATGCTGTTAGCTGCCGCTTCAGAACCACAGTACTACAAGTACAGGCACTTGGCAGTTATATTAACAAACATTTATAATTTAAGTCATGGTTTAGACATAAATAAAAGCGGCCACTTTCAAGGGGCAGTAACTTGCCATTAAGAAATTGTATATATTGATTGTCTGACAGAAGACATTTTGAATCTTAGACTATTCGCACAAGAGAACCATAAAAAAATAGATGTTTCTCTTGTTCTACAGAAATTGTTTCATTTTACCATGTCTGTCACATATGCCCAGTGGATTTTGACTCAGTCAGGAGGCTAAAAAAATTGCTCCATTGTCTTAACAAAAACTGTTTTCCAGGTATGTTCTTACAGGATTTGCACAAAGGCTTTGCCACTGTGTCATAAAAAGGAATGGGAAAGGAATTCACGAAGATCTTTTTTTTCCTAAAAGATTTTAAAACTAGTGTCAGCTTTGAGATAAATTTTATTGTTTACTGTTCCACATTTTTTTGACATTGTATGTCAGCTTAAAAAGCAACTCTTTCTCCAAATTAAGCTGCTAAAAAAATATGTAATCGGACACATGACAGCTGAAAGAAGACAGAACTTTTTTCTAAGTCAGGAATGAATTCAAACCCCCATTTCAGAACATTCAGGATTAAATCCACACACTCTGAAATTTACAAGTATGTATATTTGTTGGCATCAATGCTTTTTCAGACTTGCTGTGGGGATATTTACAGTTTGATATTAGTTATTTAGTTCAGATCACGACTTATTTCCAAGCTAGTTCTGTTATGATAAGAAGTACTCTGGCCAAGGCAGCAACACATGATTCTTGTTTTTTTTCTTTTTTTTTTCCTAATTAGAATATGATCTGAATTATACAGGTTATATAAAATCTTTTCTACCTATAATATGTTACATATTTGTTTAGTTTTCAAATGTTTTATCTGATGCTGCAAATGCTTCTTTCTCAGACAAACAGCACTTGTTTTTATCCCTAGACCTGGCAGTTGTAGATGCCATGACATGTCCCTAACACCATCAATACAGTACAGGAGAACATAGTAATATATCCGTATATTCTTTTCCTACCCAGCTAAAATTGAAGCATATCACAAATCAATGACTTCCTCCACAAATACAATTTCTGAAGCATTACAGTGCATGTGTAAGAGGAAAGCAATGCCTAAAACTGTTCCTGGCACAACTGCAGTGCTTGTGCTGAGAAGATTGCAGGAGGCCAGGCCAATATTTGCACAGGTGACAGAGAGGAGACAGCATTACATCCTAATCCTGAACGGATTTACCAGCAGAGGTAGGAGACAGATGGCAGCAGGGCCCTGAAGCACACCAGTTAACATGATGTGAGAACATATACTGTTCTTGTGGGCTGCTTGGAGAGGTGCTGCCATAGCATGAAAAGCACACAGCCCTTTGCTGAAACCAATAGCTAAATCACAAACGCAGCGCAAACAACACCAAAACCAGATTACATTATTAAATCTGACTGATACATACAGACTAATAGTAATCAACCTATGTAACCATTCCAACTTATGTTTTCTTTGTATACACTACTAATAACATTAAAGATGTCATTTCAAACATCCCAGATCTCATTAACCCTTTAGTAAGTGGAATTCAATTCAAAAATCTGGATTTACTATACCTCACTAAACTGTTGGCTGTGTCAGGATCTTGTGCTGTTACGGTGCCAACAGCAGTCCCAATCTTTGCATTTTCATAAACTTCCATGACATAAGAAGGCATAGTGAAGAGCGGAGGTTCATCCACATCGCCAACAATGATCTTCAGCATTGTTACATCCTTAAATGGTCCCAAATGTGAAAAGCGGAAATCAAGATGAGTATTTGCTCCTTCTATATTAAGTGTATAGGATTTCTTTTTTTCATAGTTGAGTGGCTGTTGGCAGAAGAAATATTTATTATTACCATTCTGTGCTTCAGTTTAACCTGCGGTGTAGCTACATACACCTTCTCACTTTTTTCTTAATAGATAACCAAATTTCTTCATGGTTACTGGAGAAATACAGCATTCTGTGATATCCCAACAGCCACTGCTGTTCAGTTGTAAATATGAAGATATGAAGGACATGAAGCAAGGTGACTCAGGATATCTCTCCAATAGAATTCTGGCAAAGTATGAGCTTTTTTAAAAAAAATCCTCAGAATTGAGGTTGAGCAGCAGCTTCTTTTTTACTGAGATAACTTAATGTTTCAGAATTTCATCCATGTTCAATGAATTGAACAAATAGTACTCTAATATTGAACAATACAGTGCAATATCCAGTATACCCCCACTCAGACCTACTGCCACTGCTACTTTAGCCTTTCCTTATTGTGACCCAATAGATTCCTACTAGGAAGCCTACCTTTCCACAAGGAAGAAAGAAGCTGGGGTCTGACTCATACATCCTGTGCATAAATGCTTCCTTTCTTAGGCATCCCTTTGCTACCTGCTATCTACATATACAGAAATTGTTACCACCTTTCTCATTTAACTTCACAAGCATTATGGCATAGGGTCACCACTCTCTTTCAGTAAAACTTCTGATACTGATATTAAAACGCCTGTTAAAACCAAGACCAGAAGTTGGATGATGGTCTTAAATTCTGCAATGCAGTAAGTTCTTACTGTTGTTACAAACCAGCATGACATTACAGAACATAAGACTACAGATCAACCTGACTACATCAGATTATGTAGCATTTTTTTGACTTGATATATACTTTTTAACCCTACGTGATCATGAGATTACATCATGTTATACAAGACATAAACAGGCACCACGCAACAAGACACATACAACTCAACTCTTCTACTGCAGAGAGCAATACAGTAGGGGAGACTGTAGAGACGCTTAACTTAAAAATATGCAGGTAATGAAGTTCAATTAACAGAAACAGAATTAACATTTTTACTGAAAGTCGTGTTTACACAATCATAATCTTAGGGGTCCTTTTCTCTGGTCTCACTAAAACAATAGACTACCTTCCATAGACAGAAAATCATGACTTTGCTGTGAGGGAAGCAATATTATACATTGTCTGTTAGGTTTGTAGTTACTGAAATAGCTTGAACAAATCCTAGTTCAGATCAGGTGCAATAGACATCCTGAGAAATGTTTAGGTAACTTGGGTTCAACTTTACAACCTTGAGTAAGGTAGTTTCCAACTTTACAAACCTTGAAACCTACAATCAGTGGCATAAATTGTGTTATTTAGTGAGCTGCACAGACTCTGTTTACCATAACTCATGGTCTGAGGACACAGTTCTTTTGGGCTTGTGCAGAGAACAATACAAGTTTAAATTAAGAACGAACAGTTTCTTCAGAACTCTTGTCCAGTCTCAGAATGTTGCATTTTCCATGTAGTGTCAAAGCCAATCTCTCAGCATGGAAGAGCACTGCAGTGATTGCTGGGACTGATTGCAATGATGAGCACAAGGCTGAGCTAGGGCAGAAGAATCTGTCAGATCTACCACATAACAAAGCACTTCTTAGGACCAAAGCTACTTAAAGACAGATGTGTTAAACAATATTCGTTTTGTAATTTGTTGAACTTCTATCTCTCTCTACACTTACATAAAGTTCAAACATGCTGTGTAGTCATTTAAATGTTTCATGAAAATATGCAGGTACATAAAATTACAAAGCAGACTTCAAGGTTTTCCATTGTTAGTTTTCAAAAGTGTTCTGTGTTGAGCAAAGGTTCTTTGATAGATACCTGACAGAGATTTCAACTCTTACTGGGTGTCAGATTTCAGACTTTAGTCAATTTATAAAGAAGGATAGGTAGGTTAATATTTATTATTATACTGAGGAGAATGGAACAGTTAGTTTCGAGAGACATATACTACCACTAAGTTTCCTACAGTCTCAGAACCAAAAATTGTATATTGAAAAAGCTGTGTTACAACAAAAATTTTTATGACATAGTCTCAAGATGTTATCAAAAATACTTATGAAATAAACTACTTCCTGAATGGATATCCCTCTCTTTCCTCTACTACATCATGCATTCATCCATGCCATGAAAGATTTAGGTCATGATATGCCACTGAAATCTCTTAAGACAGACGTAATGGCATGAGTGAACACCATTAAAATCTATATTGTTCTGTGTGGGCTTGGGCTTAACAGCCTGGCTGAACAGAACGCAATACAAAGATTCAAGCCTTAGATCAAGGCTAAACAAGTACTGAACAGTAGAAAAGTAGTACCTATGGCAAGAAATATGAGAAACATAATGCGTGATTTGTCAATGCCAGGGCATTTTTGTAGTTAAAATCTACAGTAACTTTGACTGATAAGATACAGAAATATACTTGGTATAGACAAATATTTCATTGTTTTTCTCTTCTGTGTACAAGAGAATTGTCAGAATTGTCTATGTAAGGACAATTAATTCACTCAACTCTAATTGCATGAAACTTTTTTTTCTCACTGTTTTTCTGAATATATATTATTCTGAATTATATAAATAAAATATTTAATGGAGTGGGAATTTATCACAGCTTGATAAATCTATTACGATGAAAAGCACATCTAAGTATTTTTTTACATTTCTGTTTAAACATTTTGTATGTGTTAAAACTGAAACTCATTCTATATCTTACAAGTGGTGTGCAAAAAAGTTTGATCCTACACACAAGCTGAGCTGTTTACTGGTGGTAGTGCTTAGGGTACCTGCACCTGGAGAGGAATAACCTCACGTGCCAGTACAGGGTAGCAGCTGACCTGCTGGAAAGTAGCTCTTAGGGGAAGGACCCGAGGGTCCTGATGGACAAGCTGACCATGAGCAGCAAAGCAAAGCAGGTCAGTGACATCCCGGTCTTCATTAGGAAAAGTGTTGCCGGCAGGTTAAGGGAGGTGATCCTTGCCTTTGACTGAGCCTTGGTGAGGTCCCACCTGAAGCAGTGCCTACCAGTTCTGGGCTCCCAGTAGATCAGAGACATGGAGCTACTGGAGTGACTCCAGGGAAAGGTAGGTAGGGACTAAAGACGAGGAAAGACTGAGAGAACTGGGACTGTTCAGCCTGGAGAAGAGAAGACTGAGGGAGTATCTTATCAAGGTGTTAAAGTATCTGAAGGGAGGATGTAAAGAGGATGGGAGGGAATAGCCACAAATTGAAACACAAGGTCTGCCTAAACATGAGGAAATCATTACTTCAAGGATGACAGAGCACTGGAACCTATTGCCCAGACAGACTGTTAAATCTCCATCCCTGGAGATATTCAAATACTGTCTGGACATGGTCCTGGGCAATATGCTTGAGCATGGGGATTGAACTAGGGTCCCTTCAAACCTCAACTATTCTGTGATTCTGTGATTCTTTCAGAAAGTAATGTGTTAAGCATAAAATTCAGTTTAAAATACCTAAGCTACCTGAAAAATCTGCTATAATTTAACCAAAGTTTGGCCCCCCAAAATCATTTCAAATAATTTATATTTCCAAACGAACTGTTTCACAGTTTCATCAGATTCAGCACAGGATGACTCATATACCTCTAAAGTAATTGAAAAGAAGGAAACACAGAAAATGTAAGAATGTAGTTATAAGTCTTCTAAGGACACAAACACATTTCCTGTCCATATGGATCAGATTCTGATTTTTATGCAAGCCTGAAGATACTAAATACTGGTATCTTAAGCAACCAGTCCCAGAACTGACAGACAGAAGTGTTAGTCAACATCCTGCAGATTTCAATGAATTCCAGGCTTATTATAATAAATCAGGCTTAAATAAATAAATAAATAAATAAACAAATAAACAAATAAACAAACAAATAAATAAATAAATAAGACATGAGCTGTCCAGACTGTTCTTCTGGGAAGCCTGGTTGATGCTTGTGCTTCTTTATTTGAAGTTATAACATTATATTGTATTTTTTTTCAAAAGGGGGAACATGCTGACTACTCACACTCTAAAGAATCCAGAGAAGTAATGGCTTTTACTGTACTATATTGTTTTGCTTTTATATTGCTTTCCTCTGATTTCCCTCACAATTAAGTAAGGCAAAGGGGAAACTTTCCATGAGATTTGGCAATCTATAATGTATGAAACGATTTTTGAGACTGAAAGATGGCTCCATGGGGCTTGTGAATGAAGAGAGATGGTGAAAGTACAGCCCAAAATAAAGATGAACAGAGCAGAACTCTGGGCTTCAGACACATGAAATATATTTAGATCTAGTATTTATTATGTGCCTACAGAATATATTTCAAAAGAAGAATTAGAGGGGAGAAAGCATTCTGTCCTACTGTTACAGAAGCTATTGCACACGATTTATGAAACAAAACTGGTTATTAGTATATATTACATATTACAGCTGGTCTATTGAAGTCATTAAACTTCAAAGCCAATCTAAATTGAAATACAGCACATAGTACGTATAATACATGTTAAACTCTGTTCAAGATCAGATTAAAAGAAAATAAAAGACCCATGAAATCACAAACGTTATAAAATACTCTCTGAATTAAAACTTACTATAGTACAAGGACAGGCAGAAAGCATTTTAAAATTATTATGAGAAGTGACATAAATTCAGTGACAAAATCTTATATTAAATGTAAAATAAATAAAACTACATACATGCTCATACATGCTACGTTATTCAGATATAAAATGCATTTTTTTTATAATTGTTTCTTTGGATTCTCTTTTCTCATATTTCTCTTTCAGAGCTTCTGTTTTCATTTCTCTTACCTTCAGCCAGGCCCAGCACAGATTACCAAAATATAAATGTACATTCATTTTAATTTTTTTAGGCTGCAAGATATAATTCATGCCTACAAGATTCAATAACAACAAACCCACATGAGATTTGCTAATTGATGTCTGTTAGTCCAAGTGAAAACTCAAGAAAGGATTTTCTCTTGTTGGAAAGGTTTTGAAAAAATAATTGCTTAAACATGATAACTCAGTCCTCTGGATATAAAACTAAATTTAAATCTCACCACAGAACATTAGCATAAGCTGACAGATACTTCAAGAAACATTTGCTATGAACTCAGTTCAGAGAACTTAATATAGAGATGGAATTATCTGTAGAATTAATTTGTATAAGAATTCAGTTAAGAACAAATAAATGGCAAGATGACTTTATAATTAATAGCTTAAATAGGCAGGGATAAGCATAGAAATCTCATATAAATGATAACAATTTGATGCTTATACACAGTTTTTTTTCTGTGCCAGCTGTCAGGTAAAGCAAGAAATGTAAATCTTCCAAAATTGAATTATATATTCATTGTCATAGGTGAACTTCGTTCTAAGTCAAGATTCACACAATTTGGAGGCAACAGTACTACTTCCGGATGAACTTTGCTTATTTCCAAGAAGTTTTATGAGCAAAACCATAATTCAGAAAGTGGAGAAAACCTTTCAGTAAACAATTCAATAATCTTTAGTTTCATTCACTGCATTTGAATGTTAATTAAATATTAAATGTGGCCATTTGTAAAGCACATCAGTTTTAAATAATTGTTTCCTCCAGGAGTTTCTTTCTCAGTCCATTTCCTGCGAAGTTTTAAAGTGTCTCGGGGAAGAACTGTGCAGAACATTACACTGCTTAAGTTCATGGTCTGTTAGGTTTACATATTAAAACAATATTTTCAATGTAGCATCTGCCTATCTGGCATTCTTTGGAATTTTTCTTCTTTGACATTTTATTTAGAGACACTTCCAAAGCCTTTTGCTTACCTTTTTAAGGGAAAGAATTCCTTCCCGTGTTTCTTTGTCAGTGGATATGGAGAACACACCAGAGCCATCACCGTTTATGATCGTGTACTTCATATCTGCATTTGAGCCAGTGTCTGCATCATTTGCCTTGATTTTGCCTACTGCTGATCCAACTTGAGCTGATTCTGGTACATACAGCTGGTAATGTTCTGGGGAAAAACAGAACAGTTGGGATGATATTTCCTGGTCAAACTAAAGAACTGAATTTTGAAGTAAAAAGGAAATGCTACTGCTAAAAAGAAAATGTAGGCATGCCTAAATTATGGAATCATTATGTGTCTGACGCACTTCTGCGTAAGCAATACTTCATAAATAAAGCTAACAAATACACACTATGGACATACATAGATTTCTGAATTAATTCAAATTAAAATCACAGCTTACAAGTATATCTTATTCAAAATCAAATTAATTAATGCAAAGCTTCAGTTTTTAGTCATGTTAAAAAGTATACCTCATGCATTGCCAAAAAAACATACATCTTCAGCAACTTAGTCTCACAAGCAGCCAAATGAGTAATATTTATTCCAAACTGAAAAATCTCTGTATGCTATTTGTTATTGTTATGCATACAACATATAACAACAAGCTGCATACAGTATGCAAGACACTACTTTGCAAGCGAGCATCAGGTAATACAAGGGTGTGCGAGGGAAACTACAGTAGTTCTAGAATCTTCCTATTCTTATACTTTTAAATACATGTATTTTTAATACAGTTTAACATGAGAGAGAATATGAGTCACTGTAGCATGAATATTTTTAAATCTTAAGAAACTCTTTGCAGAGCTCTATGTTCACTTCCCAGTGCTGGAAATGTTCCATGGCTTAATGGAAAAGAACAAGGACATTTGGGATTTTTCTCTTCTTCCAAATCCATATGTCCAGCAATTGTAAGAATATCCATTATTAAACACTGTGTATAACACTAAGGGAATTGCGATCATATCTAAACCAAAAAATAAGCTACTACACATTATGAGATTCTCAAGGGAATCAAGAACTTCCCAGCGGAACAACACAAAAAGTAGAGTTAAACATGTAAAAAAGAAATTATGATGAAACAGAGTAACTGATTAGAATTTGATTCAACTAAAATGCACAGTTACTTCTTCAATATGCATATAAAAGCCATCTTTGTGAATCTCAAAAATAAATGCGTTCTTTTGAAACTTTTAATGCTTTCAGATGACATCAGCTGACACTTTCATATTGCTGGTTGTTTTATTTCATACATAAAATCATAGTGATGGGATGGCATAGTGATGGCATTTTGGTACTTATTTCTTGTTAAAATGAATGTGGAAAATGTTTGAAACTTTTGCTCTAATAAAGGAGAAGTGAGGTCATAAAGATATGTATATAACCAGGAATTGGAAGTGTTAAAGCTGTAAGACAAAGTGAACTAGATGACGACTTCCCAGTACTCAGGCTAGTTCAAAAATATCCCCATGACACTGCACTGTCCTTTATAATCACATGCTAAGCGTTAGCCATCTGTTTTAGAAACATTTTGCTGATATCAACTTTAAACTTCCTAAAATGTTAAAATCTCAAGCAAAATACACATTTGAAATCATGATTTAATTAGTTTCTGTAGAACTGAAGTGCTTCAGAAAATGATGCCATGAAACGTGTAGTATTAAGATCTAAAAAACTGCCAAATCATGAAATGTTTTTCAATGAGAATTTTACCACTGCTTTATAGAACTAGCCTGAAGATACCTTGTACAGACGCGAGCCAGGGAATGCAGAAATGCAACTAGGAAAGCTAAGGCGCAGCTGGAACGCAGCCTGGCAAGGGATGTTAAAAATAACAAGAAACACTTCTANTGCTTCAGAAAATGATGCCATGAAACGTGTAGTATTAAGATCTAAAAAACTGCCAAATCATGAAATGTTTCTCAATGAGAATTTTACCACTGCTTCATAGAACTAGCCTGAAGATACCTTGTACAGACGCGAGCCAGGGAATGCAGAAATGCAACTAGGAAAGCTAAGGCGCAGCTGGAACGCAGCCTGGCAAGGGATGTTAAAAATAACAAGAAACACTTCTATAAATAAATTAACAGTAAAAGGAAGATCAGGGGAAATGTGGGTCCTCTAGTGAATGGGATGGGCACCCTGGTTACGAATAACACAGAAAAAGTAGAGCTGCTGAATGCCTGCTTTGCTTCGGTGTTTACCAAGGGCAGCCCTGTAGAGTCCCAGGCCCTAGCGACAGGAGAAGAAGCTGGAAGAAAGGAAGACTTGCCCAGGGTAGAGGAAGATTGGGTCAGAGAGCACCTAAGACACCTCGATACCAACAAATCCATGGGCCCCGATGGGATGCA